>JASKGM010050682.1:0-20067 GCA_034509205.1 Ceratonia siliqua
ACAAATGGTCCCCTTTTATGGCAGAGGGAAAGATTTGCGTGGAAGATCAAGGGAGCGATTTGCGTGGATGGAAGATCGGAGAAGACAGCTGGGAACGTAGAATTATAGAGAAATTTGGGGTCTGAAGGTTTGCTTTACTGAATGGAAAAACGGCGCGATTGACAGGTGAAAGGAAAGAGACGCGCGCGAGGTAGAGACGAGAATTTGGGGATTTAGGGATTTTGGTTATGGGAACCAGGTCAGGCAGTCCAAGTGGTTCATGGGCTGATCCGGATTGGGTAGTTGGGCTGTCCGGTTTCTGCATTTTGGGCTGGCCCAGAATTCTTTTTTTCAGAAGAATAGTTTTTGGGCTTGTTTTCCCTTTTTTTTAAAAAAAGTATATTTATATACTTTTTTTTTACTTCTTTTTTTCATTTAATTTATTTCTTTTTATTTTCTTTTATTTAATAATGATTATTTTTATTTTTATTTTTATTTTATTATCTTTTTTTTGAATTATTATTTTTTTTGAATTTTTCTTTTGGAAGAAAATTTATTAATTTGACAAATCCCTGGACAAAATTAGGTGTTCACAACCATTCAAGTAATATATTTTTAAAACAAAAAAAATTTTGAGTAATGATATTTTTAAAATAAAGAATAAAATTTTTTTAAGTTATGATATTCTTAAAATAAAAAAATTAAATAATGTTATTTAAAAAAATAATTTTTTTAACTAATTATATTTTTAAAATAAAAAAAATTTAACTAATGGTATTTTCAAAAAAAATATATTTTTAAGTAATAATATTTTTAAAACAAAAAAAAATCTTCATACAATAATACTTTTAAAATAAAAAGAAATTTTTTAAATAATTATATTTTTAAACAAAAAAATAATCTTTTTTATTCTTAAAACAAAGCCAAAAAACAAAAGTAAAATTTTTTCATTCATCTTCTAATTGTCGTCACTAAATCTTAACTTTTTTTGGCACAATTTTGGCACCTAAAAAAAAACTTCACTTTTAGTGACGACATTATATGTTGTCACAAAAACTCTAGTTTTAGTGATACATAAAGGTCGTCACAAAAGGTTTTTAGTGACGACAATCTACTTGTCGTCACCAAATCCTTAATTTTTAAACTCTCAACTTTCATAAAATAAAATTTGACTTTTAGTGACAATTTTTGGATGCCTTTTGTGACGACAAATGAATGTTGTCACTAAAAATTTAAGATTTGTGACGCAATTAAAAAGTCATCACTAAAAGTTGTTAACAACTACATTTAGTGACGACATTTAAAAGTCGTCACAAAAAATATTTTTTTAGTGACGACTTTTAAGTTCGTCACAGAAAAGTCACCACTAAAGGTCCATTTTCTTGTAGTGTAACTTCTACCGTTGTCTCTTCTTTTGGTACAAATGGTACACGAAAACTTGAATCTAAACCTTTATGCAAACTACACAAACTCCTTCTTAATTAGTCACAGAGAAATTTTTATGCGCATACAGTGTATCCTCTCATTTATGCAATATTCAATAAATGCAAGATATATATATATTTTAAATTATTTGAAATTATTAATACATTATAGGGTCATGTGAGGCCCATTTCACCTCATTTATAATTCACACATAACTTGTAATACTCAACTTGTATTCTTTGAGTATTATATAGATGACATGTTACAATGTATATATCTAAGAATTTATCCTAGTAAAAAATTCAGAAAACATAAGCAAACGAGCTGGTTGACTTTCAATTTTATTTATGGTAAGATGTTAATGAAGTCAGAGAATGAAAGATAATAGAGAAAGAAGATAATGGCTTTTCTCATTGACATTACAAAAGAATGTGAAACTTATAGAGTTAAAACTGTTTCAAACAGAAGTTTCCTACTAACATAACTCTAACTGCTATGCTAACTAATTCCAATAGAAGGATTAGTTAGCATGCTGAGTTTGCATAACTAAATTCACCAATACTCTTAACATCTCCCCTCAACTTAAGGGTATTTGGTCCCTCTATTTTAAGCCTATGCATAAGGTCTTCAAATGGTCCCTTTGATAGTGGCTTGGCGAGAATGTCAGCAATTTGTTGATCAGAGGGAATGTGGAATACCTCCAGTTGTTTCTTTATATCTCTCTCTCGAGCAAAATAAAGATCCAACTCTAGATGTATCATTTGGGATTGGCAGATAGGAGCATTGTGCTATGATTGTTATAGCAGACCTAAGGCATAAGAGTTTGAACTTTGAGTTCACTTAGGAGCATTTGTAGCCAGATGATCTCAAAGGTTACATTTGCAATGCTTCTGCATTCATCCATTAGTGCTAGACCTTGAAACTATGTTTTGCTTCTTTGAGCACTAGGAAACAAAGTTATTGCCAAGGTAAACAGCATTACCAATCACTGATTTTTTGTCATCTGGATGAGAGGCCTAGTCAGCATCACAGAAACTCATATTCCTTAATTGGTTTGCCTTTGTGTGTGTGAAATAGATTCCATGATTACTTTTTCCTTTAAGGTATTTAAAGATTCTTTTGATTGCCTTCCAGTGAGCATTAATGGGACAATGCAATAAATTGACACCCTCGATTAACAGAGAATGCAATTTTAGGTCTTGTAATTGTTGCATATTGTAATGCACCCACCACTATCTGTATAGGTGTAGGTTGTTTAAAGGAGCTCCTTGATGTTTTGAAAATTACAGGCTTGTGGTTATGGCTTTAGGACGAAGTTTGACATCTATCATGTGAGATATAAGAAGCAAGTCTTTAATGTACTTGCTTTGGGATAGAAAGAGGCCACCATGGCCGAGATTGTGAACTTGAATGCCTAGGAAATAATTTATTATACCAAGGTACCTGAGAGTAAATACATCATACAAGTCAGCTACCAATATAGAAATGGTTGCTTTAAAGCTGCTAGTGATGAGTATATCATCAACATGGACTAACACATTGGTGGTGTGAGTGGGAGTAAGTCTAAAAGATAGTGGCTAGTCACTTTTGGCAGAGGAGAAGCCAAGATTGTAGAGGGCCTGAGCAAGCCTTTCTAACCCGGCCCCTGTTTTAACCCATAGATGGCTTTGTTAAGTTTGAAAAGTAGAGTATGATTAGAGGCTTCAAAACTAAGAAGCCGAGTCATGTAGACATCTTGCAAAACTCCATTTAAAAATGCATTGTGGACAATTAGTTGATGAACTTGCCACCCACTAGCCAATGTTATTGTCAAAACAACCTTAATTTTCATTTGTTTTACCACTGGGCAGAAAGTTTCTGTGAAGTCAAAGCTATACTCCTAGTGAAACTCCTTTGCTACAAGCCTTGCCTTACACTTGTTGATTACCATCTGGATTATCTTTGATTATGAATACCCCTTTGTTGCCAATGGCTTTTCTACCAAGTGGAAGAGACACTAGGGTCCAGGTGTTGTTATTGAGAAGGGTATTGTATTCCTCTTGCATGGATGCTCTCTAAGTTGTCTCTTCTAATGCTTTAGAAATAGTAGTTGGCTCCTTGGAGATAGTGTAGGCCATAGGTTTAAAAACTCCAAACTTATCCTTGTCACCATGGCATGTGTGTTAGTGACTGATGGGTGAGGTTGCTAATGAGAGGTTGATGATAAAGAAATAGTGGAGACAAGAGTGGTCGCAACATTGGCCCTAAATGGTGTTGGACCATAGCTTGAAGGCACTGTCACTGGATGAGGCACTATATCTGCATACACTAGGGTAGCTGGAGGAGTAGTAGAACAAGGATGGATATCATCAGGAAAAAGGGCAACACTCTACCAAGGTGAAGGTATGATACTTAAGAGAAAATGAGACTGAGGTGAAGAGACTGAGGGAAACAAGAAAGTATAGGGCAACAACTGTTCATTAAAAATAACATCTCCAGATAAGTAAACTTTGCCTTAGGAGGAAATACATTTGTAACCCTTATGGTGGTCACTGTAATCCGTGAAAAAACATTGCTCAGACTAGAATTAAAGCTTGTGTCAATTGAAATGTCTAAGATTTGGGTAGCAAGCACATCCAAAGATTCTAATGAAAGCGCAGTTGGGAGCTTTATTGAATAGGACTTGGAAAGGAGTTTTATTAAAGAAGATAGGTGTAATCAACCTGTTGATAAGGACAATAATAGTTTCGATTACCTTATCCCTAAATGTTAAGGACATGAGGCTTAAGCCAAGAGTGTAAATGCCATTTCAGTGAAATGTTTGTGCTTTCTCTTTGCTAGACCATTTAGTTCATGTTTATAAGAGCAAGAAATCCTACGGGTGATTAATGTGAGGATTTATCCCACATATTTTGATTGGTTTTATTGTGTTATTCTGGGATGTTTTAAATGTTATAAATGTTTTTATCCAGAATCTCAAGCACTTGACAATTAATATCTTTTATTCCCCTTTTTACCTTTCCTAATTAAATTTTTCCTATTTTTAGTAGGGAACGAAGGCTGAAGAGAGAAGCTTACAAAACACATAGCATCAATTCTGGAGCCAAAATGCACCAGCATCATTAAGAAGTAAAAACGTGTAGCACAATTGCAAATGAAAAAGAGCCAAAACAAAGTGTTTTATTCCAAACCACACAGCTTAAATTTAGGTAAAAAATGCATAATAGAAGGGACCCAAAACGTTTGCATTTTGGAGGGGCTAGCTGGAGCTAGGTTTTACCATTAGCAAAGTGGAATTCAAAATTGATTCTTGGTCACTCTCTAAAGTGGAAAATGGTTGCTGGAGCTAAAGGGGAGAAGGAAGAAATTAGTGACTGGTCTTAAGGAGAAGTAGATTATAAATATGAAAGGAAGACGAGTCCATCATCTTCTTGCCATTGAAGAGTTTTCTTTACTTTCTTTTAAACTCAAGTGTCTTATTTTAATTCAGAATGTGTTCCTTGAATATTTTCTACTTTGATTTACAAACCATGAGTAGCTAAACTTCTATTCTAGGATTTGGGATGTAGTCATTGATGTTTCTGTTTTGAGTTAGAACTAGTTGTTGGATGATATTCTTTGATTACAATTCAATAAATCCACTTTTAATGCTTGCAATTTATTGGCCATGAGTTGTTTGAATGAGAAGTTGAACGATGGAGCGAAATTGGAAATTCAACGTTAGTTTGTGGATTTATCGAAGCTAGATAGTTTATTCTAGAAGTAGATGCATACCTCTGTGACATTTTTTTAGGTTCCAAAGAATGTAATGAATTTATATTAATCTCTATGATCACAAAAGTATACATAAAATTAATATAGATATAGGTGTTATAACTTGAAAGAGGATAATACATGTATTAAGGAATCTTTTCTTGTCATTGCAACTCATAAAATATTAGCAACTACCACAAATTTCATAACAGAACTCAATTGATGAAGCCCAATCCTAAGATCCTTTACCATTTAATTCCTTTCTAGATTTATTTCATCTCATATTATCTTGTTATTTTGATTGCTTAGATAATTTAGGAGACTGCATAATTTTAGTAATTGGAATTCCTTGTTGTGTATATTTTACTCTTGCTTGCCTTATTTTGCTTGATTCTTACCCATGCTTTAGAGGCAGAAAGTTTTTAGTACCGTTGCTGGAGAGACATACTTTCAATATCAATATTAGTAATATCCTGCATTAGTTTAGGCTTAGTGTTACTTTTAGCACTTGTTTTCAATTTCTCTTATTTTTTAATTTTACTATTCATAGAAAATTTCGGTGGAACTAGGTGGCGAGTATATACTTCTTCAAAAAGAAATGACCTTATGGGAAAAACCTGTAGCTTTGCTATGAGCACCATACTCTTGAGACCTAATTCCACAGTTTTCTAGGTTTTTTCAAGTAATTTGTATTTTATTTTATTTTCTTCATTAAAATGTTGTGTTTTCTATTTGTCTATTATTTGTGGTTGTTGGATGCCAAGAAACCTTGTTCAGAGTGAACTTTTTGATCTAGAAATTGAGAGGAATCTAGGAGCCATAAGGAGACAACAAAGGTTGATAAGATCAACTAGAAATCATGAAAGGTAACCCACCAAATCAAATTAGGAGGCTGTTGCGTGAGTACACAATGCCTGATGTAGATGGAGCTCAGAGCAATATTGTGAGACCCACCATAAATGGAAATAATTTTAAGATTAGATAGGGGCTTATCCAGATGGTTAAACAGAATCAGTTTGGGGGTGGATCACATGAGGACCCTAATGCCCACCTTGCTAATTTCTTAGAAATATGACACAATGAAGATGAATGGGGTAAGTGATGATGCCATCAGGCCCATTTTCTTTTAGGGACAAGGCTAAGGCATGGTTGAATTCGAAGGCACCAAACTTATGTACTACTTGGATAGCTTTATCTCAAGCCTTTCTGACCAAATATTTCCCTCCAGGAAAAACTACAAAACTAAGACATGACATCATAAGCTTTATGTAGCATGATGGGAGTCTTCCTTTCGATCCTTAGCCTATAGGATATTAGCAACCATTTCTAGCTATTGTTCCTTTCCCAAGGGTAGGTTCTTATGCGTTACTCACCCGTTCGCCACTGGAAACACCATTTTCTGTCTAACTTGCATATGTTAAGCATGCCGCCAGTATTCATCCTGATCGAGGATCAAACTCTCCATGAGATTCATAGTTGCATTACTTATAACTTCCTTATTCGTAGACAAAATTGATTTCAAATTCTCTTTCATTCCAAGGCATAACTTGTATGAGGCTTGGGAAAGACTTTAAGACATGCAAAAGAGTTGCACACATCATGATCTCCTTGACTGGTTAATTGTGCAGGCATTTGGCAAATGATTGATAAATTTAATCAATAATACAATAGCTGCAACAGCTGGGGGCTCTCTAATGGGAAAATCAACTGAAGAAAATCTTGAGCTGTTTGAAGAAATGGCTTCCAACAACTACCAGTGGTCAAATGAGAGGGTATACAATTCAAGGCCAAGGAATGTATAAAGTTGATGGTATAAGTATGGTTAATGCAAAGGTAGATTCCCTTATGAAAATTTTTGGCAAGTTGGGGAACATTTAAAATGTAAATGCTGTATCTAGCCCACCCGTGGGCTATGAACTATGTGGAGGACCTCAAAGTAGTATTGATTGCATGCAACTACCACAAGCTCAATTTGTTTCAAATTACAGACAACAACAACAACCACAACAACAACAACCCTTATTTTGCCACATATAACTCAAGTTGGAGAAACCATCCAAATTTTGCATAGAGAGATCAGATGAACCAAGCTAATAGCTCCAAACCTCTCTAACCTTCTAGATTCTAATAGAAGCCACCACAACAAGAGAGTAAACCCTCTTAGGAATTAGCAGTCCAAAAATTAGCTAATGCTATCTCTAAACAATTTGAAAGATTAGGATCTGTTGGTGGTTTCAAATATTAACTTAAAAGTGCAAATTGGGTAGCTGGAAAACTCCATAAATTCTTGTGAACAAGGGACTTTGCTTAGCAAAACTGAAGTTAATCCAAGGGACCATTGCAATGCAATCTCCTAAAGAAGTGGCAGAAAGTCCTAAACCTAGAAAAGTTGCCAAAAATCCCCACTGAAGAGAAGGAAGCACCTTATGTTGCTCCTCTACCCTATGTACCTCGAATCCACTTTCCTCATAGACTTTAACATAGAAGTAGTAAGCATCTAGTGAGGAAAATCCTGAGAAGGAGGTGAATTACGAAGCAGTAAAGAAGCCTATTTCTAAAGAAGCTGAGAACACACTAGAGACAACCTCAGCCAAGCAATATATGCCACATGTTCCCTTCCCACAATGGCTCAACAAAAATAAAATAGATCAATAGTTTGAGAGGCTTCTAACAATTTTTAGACAGCTACATATATACATTCCCTTTGCGTATGCATTGCGATAAGCTTATAATTTGATATATCATTATGCTAAACATTCTTGCATTTAATTTCTTAGTTCTTGAATTTATTGAGTTCTTAGTTGTTTTTTATGCTTTGTAGGTACTTTTGAAGTGAGAAATCAATTGAAGATGAAAAGATTCAATTTAGATGAGTTTTGGGCAAAGTTGCAACAATGTCTAAGTGCAAAAGAGCATTCCCAAGGCTTGGGTCCCTCAACACCCTAAATGAGAAAAACAGCTTCCATACCTGAGAGTTAGGTGCTACAGTGCCCCGAAAAGTAATCACTTCCAGCATATAGTGGGCACTAAGCTAATTTTCCCCCAAATTAAGTTTTTTAAGGCTAGGAGATGTCGTGCCCTAAAGCTAGGGTCATAGTGCCTGTTCGCATTTTGTCATTGAAAATAAGTTTCTCACTTTAGAAAATAGAATTTTTGTCATTCCAAAGAGAGGGAGAAACAATAGAAGAGAAGAGAAGGAGAGCTTTAAGGGCTGGATTCAGAGAAGATTAGCCACGTAAAAGATCTTCAAAGAGTTTTACCATCTTTCTTTCTCAACTTATTTTGTCTTTTTAGTTCATGATGTTTATGGGCTTTACTTTGGTTGATTTTCTAAATATGTTGGGCTAAACCCCTTTTCTTAAGGGTGAAATTGAAGCCCAGTCATGATTATGTGGTTGATTTCTTTAATAGTATTCTCCCACTATCCTTGAATGATTGTATACAATTCTACTATGAGATTTGTTCATGATTGTTGCTTTGATTTATTTGGATGGCCAACTAAATGATCCTTGGTGATTATCTAATGCTAGAATAGGGGATTGAATATGTAATCATTTAATTTCCCATTCGTGAGTAGCATTTTTTGGTTAATATTACGGTCAAGTTTTCTTTATCTGCAAAGTGTAACACAAACATGAGTTAAATAATTTGTGCATGTAAGATTATTGATTAGACTAACCTATCTCTCTTATCATAATGCTTTTGCTGAATTAAATCTAGAAAGCACCATTCCTAAGTTGTTTGATGGATGGAGAGTGAATAGAGATCACCTTCTCTATTTAACGATAAACTTAGGAAAGACTGGGGTAGTAGAGCTTATTTCTATCTATGGTTGGTAGTCTAAATAGGGAGATGAGGATATTGTTAGTGTCATAATCATAGTTAATGTTTAGTGGTAGAGAGTAATAGCCAATTTTCTCATTATTATCATCATCACTATTTTACCTTGTTCTTTGCAATTCTTGATTTTGTTTAGATTGTCTTTTACTTATTTCCATTGCTTTCAAAACCCCCTTTACATTTAGCAATTTAATTTGTTTGGTTATTATTTATAGCTAATTAATTAAAATCAATCCTCTATGGGAATGACCTTTGCTCTAAACCATATTCAACAATATACTGGCTAGGATTATTTTGGTCCTTATTAAGAGCACATCACATTGGCACAAATTCCAGCTTATACAAAATTCCTGGAAGAAATCATGTCCACGAAGAAGAAAAAGATAGAGGAATTTGAAACCATTACTCTCATATAGGAACGTAGTGTTGTAATTCAGAGAAAATTGCCACCAAAGCTTAGATATTTGGGGAGCTTCTCTATTCCCTGTACTATAAGAGACATTCATTTCTCCAAAGCTTTGTGTGATCTAGGAGCTAGTGTGTCATTAATGGCTTTGTTTATGGTCTAGAAGCTTGGACTAGAACAATTAAAGCTTGTTAGTTGATTGATCAATAAAGTATCTAATAGGTGTTATGGAGAATGTGCTAGTCAAGGTGGACAAATTCATACTGCCTGTTGATTTCATGCTTTTAGATATGGAAGAAAACTGTGAAGTCCCATTGATTTTTGGTCGCTCATTCTTAGCAACTGGTAGGGCATTATTCGATGTCCAAAATGGTAGGTTAACCTTCATAATTGGCGATGAAGAGGTCAAATTCAATTTTTTTGCAATTACTACATATCCCTCTTATACTAACCATAATTTTAAACTTATAGGATTGATGAGTCTGTTAAAGAGCTTTGTAGTGTTGACATTACTAATGACCCTCTTGAAAGCAATTTGATAAGTGTAGAAGCAAAGAAACAAAACAATCTGGAAACTACAAAAGAGGTTGTCAAAAAGATAAACGACCTGATAAGGTGAAGGACAAGCCAAGACTTATATGCATAATGAATAGTCAGCAAGTAAAGCATTTCCATAAGCAACCAATGTAGAGAAGCTAAGCACTTTCTGATCTGAGAGATCTTAGTTAAGCTTAGAAAGTGAAAGTCAAGCTAATGACTATAAACAAGCGCTTCTTGAGAGGCAACCCAAGCATCTCTTTCCCTTTTCTGTTACTTTTGATTTTAGTTTATTTACTATTTTAAATTATGTTTTTCCATTAAGTCTTGAGTGCTTAATGATCGTACCCTATTTCCCTTTGGTTGTGTTATGTAGGTTTTGGAGAAATTAAAGGAAGTTGGATGTATGTGTGCATTTTTGGTTCCAGCCTTCATAAATAGGGGAGGACTAGTTTCTATCTTTCTTCTCCTTTATATTGAGGACAATGTACAAATTAAGTTTGGGGGTGTGGATTGACATTTTCTTAATTGAATTTTGAATTGATTTTTGCTGGATGATGTTGTTATATTGATGAAATGTGGTGATTGGAATGGTTAGAAATTTTTTTTTAGTTTATAGTCGTTACCTTCAAACCAGGCTTAAATGTGATATGATATGATGAACTTACTTTGACATATATGTGAGACTAATTTAGGAACAATAGTGAACTTGTAGGTTCCCCAATATTTAAGCACTAAATTCTTTTAATTTAGGATAAAAAATATCTTATAAAGAAGGATTAAGCATATTTGGTTTCTTTAAGACTAGTAAAGCACATATTTCCTTGCAAGATTGTGTTTACTATTTAACTATGCATAAAGATGAACGTGATGCTTCTCTTGAGATTATCTCCTTTGAGCTAATGAGCAGGCAGTGGAATAAATTTTTGCAAAAATTCCATCTACTCTAATGTTTTGAGTTGCTTAGTACCTGGGGGTATTCATCACCAATGTTTACTTTTACGTCAAATGGCAACTTGAAATATGAGTATGCAAATCACTTTAAGTCTAACCCGTTGAGTAACCACGTGCATGCATCTCAAATGTTTATATTCATGTCAAAATGCATGTGACAACTTAAAGGGAAAAGAAAAGAAAAAAAAGAACAAAGAAGAAACAATCAAATAAAAAATATCTCTAGTGTGCTGCCTTGAAAATTTTTAAGGAATGATTACAAGTTCAGTTATCGCATGAGTTAATTATATTGGTTGTGTACAAAATTTAGAATTTGGTACTTGCATAATAGGTACCTTCCGAGTATGACTAGTTGAGCCTAATTAAATCTTGTCCATTTGTTTTTCTTGGTTTTCCCTTCTCTTGAGGACAAGCAAATATTCAAGTTTGGGAGTATTTGATGTGAGGATTTGTCCTACATATTTTCATGGGTTTTATTATGTTATTCTGGGATGTTTTAAATGTTTTTATTCATAATTTCAAACACTTGATGATTAATATCTTTTACTCTCCTTTTTAGCTTTCCTAATTAAAATTTTCCTATTTTTAGTTGGGAAAAAAGGCTGAAGAGAGAAGCCCAATACATATAGCATCAATGCTAGAACCAAAACACAGTAGCATCATTAAGAAATAAAAACGCACAGCAAAAAAACAAATTCAAGGAGCTAAAATGCACAGCTTAACTTCGGGCCTAGATTGCATAATAGAAGGGATTCAAAACATCTGCATTTTGGAGGGGTTGGCTAGAGCTAGGTTTTACCAACAGCAAAGTGGAATTCAAAATTCATTCTTCGTCACTATCTGAAGTGGAAAATGGCTGCTACAGTTAGGGGTAGAAGGGAGAAATTTGTGATTGATCTTCAGGAGAAGTGGATTACAAATATGAAAGGAGGAAGAGTACATCATCTTCTTGCCATTGAAGAGTTTTTCTTTACTTTCTTCTAACGCAAGTGTCTTATTTTAATTTAGAATGTGGTCCTTGAATATTTTCTAGTTTGTTTTACCAACCATGAATAGCTAAACTTCTATTCTAGGATTTAGGATATAGTCATTGATGTTTTAGTTTTGAGTTGGAACTAGTTGTTGGATGATATTCTCTAATTACAATTTAATAAATCCATCTTTAATACTTGCAATTTATTGGCCATGAGTTGTTTGTTTGAGATGTTGAATGATGGAGCGAAATTGGAAATTCAATGTTAGTTTATGGATTTATTGAACGTAAGCAGTGTATTCTAGAAGTATATGCATACCTCCATTACATTCTTTTAAGTTCCAAAGAATGTAATGAGTTTATATTAATCTCTGTGATCACAGAAGTAGACAGAGGATTAAAATAGATATAGATGTTATACCTTGAAAGAGGATAATGCATACATTAGGGAACTAGTCCTTGCAACTAAAAAAATATTAGCAACTAGCACCAATTTCATAACAAAACTCAATTGATGAAACCCAATCCTAGTATCTTTTGCCATTTAATTTCTTTCTAGGTTTATTTAATCTCATATTATGCTGTTATTTTGATTTCCTAGATAATTTAGGAGATTGCATAATTTTGGTAATTGGAATTCCTTTATATGAATACAATACTCTTGCTTGCCTTATTATGCTTGTTTTTTACCCATACACTTGTGATATGCTTTGCAGGCATGAGTTATCCCATTACTTTCTAGGATTTTAGTAAAACTTATGTATTCCCTCCCCAATCAATATAAAGGGTTTTATTTTGTGTCCTAGCTGAGTCTCAACTAAGGCTTTAAAC
This sequence comes from Ceratonia siliqua, assembly GCA_034509205.1. Taxonomy (NCBI): domain Eukaryota; kingdom Viridiplantae; phylum Streptophyta; class Magnoliopsida; order Fabales; family Fabaceae; genus Ceratonia; species Ceratonia siliqua. Next base: position 12,678 of record JASKGM010050682.1, read on the forward strand.
TTCTGAAATGCTGGAAAGACCTCATATTTACCTCTAAGTAGATAAACCCATGTATATCTAGAGTATTCATCAAAAAAATGATTGTAATAATAGAAAATATTGGTGAATTTCATTTGGGATGGCCCCCATAAATCATAATGGACATGTTTTTTAAAGGAAAGAAGAGTGAGAGGTGGGAAAGGATAATTTATGGAACTTGCCAAGACAACAGGCTGAGCAAGCATTAAAATTGGAATTTCTTTTCTTATGATAAGAAATATTACATGCTTGCAGTATTTGGTTAACAACAATAGTAGAGGGGTGGCGTAGCCTATAATGCGAAATATGAAAACTTGAAAGAGGAGCATGTGAGGTGGAATGCTGAGCAATGTTAACATGTTTGCTTGGGAAGGAGGAATTTAGAGTGGAGGAAACACCACTGTGGAGATGTGACAGGTGAAAGTCACCAAACACATAGAGCCCTTTCTTAAGTTTTCCTTGCAAAAGAATTACCTTAGTATCCTGGTGATTGAGAAAACAATGATAGGAGTGAAACTCAAAAAATACATTAGTTTCATGAGCAAACTTTGAAACAATAACAAGGTTCTTAGTGATATAAGGCACATGAAAAAGATGATTAAGCATAAGGGAAGAAGAATTAAGTTTGGATTTAACTAAAGACTTTCCATCACTCTTGCTAAGCAAGCCTTGGCCATTTCCCATGTGAATTTGATCTTCACCAGTGTAGGGATTTTTAGCCATTAAGTTTTCTGAGTCAAGTGTCAGGTGATTAGTAGCTTCTGAGTTTGGATACCAAGAAGGATCATACAGTGTTTTAGGAGTGGCTCACATCGTGCTTGCATTGGATTTGGTGCCTTGGGGTTTGATTAAACCTATGCTGAGGTAAGGAGAAATATTGTTGTGATGTTGAGTTTTATGAGGTTAATAGCAATTTTGGTAATTGTTATCATAAGATTGTGATAAGTGAATATTTTGTACATGTTTATGCTGAATTCTCTTGCATTTAATTGCTTTGTTTTTAAGTTTATTGTGTTCCTAGCTTAGTTTCTTGTTTTGTCTGCATTTTGAAATGAAAATCCATTTATGTGAAGAAGTGAGTCATGTTAGCATGCTTTGAAGCATTATAAAAGCAAGTATTTGGGGAAAAGAACTCGAAATCGCATAATTTTGGACCAAAGTCAGAGTGTCCAGCTCCCTAATGCCCATCATTGGGCTCCGCAGTGCTCAGATTTGAAGAAAATTGGTTCCAGACCTAAGAGTTCAACACCACAGTATTCTGAGATTGCACCGCGATGCCCAAAACATGAAGAAATTTACCTAGGGTTCATGGTCGGCACTAGATTGCCATGGCCTCGACGCCTATATATGATTTAAAAATCAAAACTTAGAGTGAGCATTGTGGCACCACGAAGATAGGCTACAGCGCCCGCACACATTGATTCACTTTAAAAATGCATTCTTCACTTCATTTCACCAATTCTAATTTCTAAAAAATAAGAGAGAGATCTTAGAAGAGAGGAGAAGTGCAAGAAGAATGCTGAATAGAGTGAGTTTGGAGAATATTCAATTGTTTGGAAGTCTTCTAAGAGTTCCCTCTTCACTTTTTCCTCATTCTTCTTGTATTTTCTATAGTTTTTATGGATTATATTATTGTAATGAGTAATTTTCTGATGTTAGAAGGCTAAATCCCTTTGGTTAAGGGTGAACTCAATGGCTTGGACATGATTTTATGATTTTGTTCATTGATGATGTATTCAACTTCTCTTGAATGGTTGTTTATGTTCTTATACTTAATTTGTTCATAATATTGCTTGGTTTTGTTTGGGTGGTCAACTAAATGAACTAGGTAATAATCTAATGCTAGGATAAAGGATTTAATACATAATATTTTGATTCTCTTATTCATAAGTAGCATTTTGTAGTGATTAGAGATGTCCAAATCCTTGAGAACTATGATGAAGAGCATAACATAGAATAAATAGTCCAAGCGTTTGAGATTGATGCTTAAACTAACCTATCTTTCTTACCTTAATGCTTTCATTGGATTAAATCTAGGAAGCATTTTCTAGGTTGTTCATTGGATAAGGAGTAAGTAGGGAGCATTCTTCTATTTTACCACATAATTAAGGAATGATTGAGATAGCAGAGCTTGTTGTTATCCACGGTTAGTAATTAGGATAGAGAGTTGAAAACATTATCATGTTTATAATCATAATAAGAGCTTGTTTATATTCATTTGCCATTGTCCAATGGTGAAGAGTGAATCCTCAACCATACTCCTCACCTTATTCTAATTTTCTTATTGTTTGTTGCATTCTTTAGTCTTATTGCCTCTATTTACTTTTATCTTTATTTCTAAGTATCTTTGTTTTCACAAAAACCCCAATTTATATTTCAAGCATTGTTTTATTAATTTTATTAGTAATTAATCAACTAAACCTAATCCTTTACAAAATGACTCTTGCTCTGAAAAATAAAAAATACTTACCACTAACAAGGAGATTTATATTTTAGTTGTGTTTCCAATTTGGAGGGCTTTCAAATTGAGGCTTCGTTGCTGAGGTTTGGAGTTCAACTTGAATTTACACCAAATTTTGGTGTCGTTGCCAGGGATTGATCATTTAGTTGATCATTTACTTTGGTATTGTCTTCGATTCTTTCATTCTTTATTTGTTTGTTTGTTCCTTTATTTCGTTCATTCAGGTGTATGTCTGAAGAGGACCTTGATCTATGACTCTGAAGAATTAGAGAGTATTGTACAAGTCACGAGTTCACAAGATATCCAATTTCACATATGCACCACCTCATCCCACCTTCTGAACTAGATTATAAGGTTCCCACTTATTTTGAAGTTCATATTGTATTAGCTTCATAATCAGTTTCATCTGAACCGTCTGAACCGATTGAAATGGCAACAAATAACAGGACTCTAAAACAGCTAAGAGCCCCATTGTTAGATCAACAATCGCTGTGTATACAATGTCTTGAACCTGAGGTAGATTAAATCAGGACTAATCCCCCTCTTACCAAAATTTCATGGTTTGGCAAGAGAGGACCCAAACAAGCACCTTAAGGAGTTTGAAGTAGTTTGTTATGGGATGAAACTGCATGGTGTGTCACTTGAGCAAATCCAATTAAGAGCTTCCCTTTTCTCATTATCAGACTTAGCTAAGGAATAGCTCTACTATCTTCAATTAAGAATGGTAAATACCTGGACTGAAATGAAGAGTTTATTCCTTTAGAGGTATTTTTCGACATCAAAATCTTCTTATATTAGGAAAGAGATATGTGGAATAAGACAGTTTAGTGGAGAATCACTCTATGAGTATTAGGAACGTTTCAAGAAATTATATATGACATGCCCCAACTACTAGATAAGTGAACTACTTATGATTCAATATTTTTATGAAGGGCTAACACTTCCAGATAGAAGTGTGCTAACAGATAAAACACCTAAGGCTTTAAGATATCTTATAGCAAACATTGCAACTAATTCTAGGTAGTTTTGAAGTAGAGATAGTATGCCGATCCACCAAGTCAATGGAGCTCAAACCTCTTTCAGTGAGCAATAAATGAATCAACTCACTTCATTGGTGAGTAGGATGACAGGAGGGAACACACAACAAGTGCATCAGTGTGGAATCTGTTACACACAAGGCCATCCAACATATATATGTCCCTCATTACAAGAAGGCAGCTTAGAACAAGTCAATGCCTTAGTACATTTTCAAGGTCATCAGAGAAAATATTGCCCATATTCCAGTACCTACAATCCAAGGTGGAGAGATCACCCAAATTTCAGTTATAGGTGCAATCAGCCAATTGCAACACAGTAAAGGCCTTCAGGTTTTCAACCAAGACTACAAAAACTGTACCAAGTGAGACATCAAATGGCTCCTCAGACATCTAGGGCATCAATAAAGGATATTGTACCCTTGCTTTCAACACCATCTAGTTTCAACAGAACTCCATGCAATTTTGGCAAGAAGCAAGGACAGGTATCCAAAACTTGGAAAGCCAAGTGGATAATTAGCGACAGCTGTAAGTCATTTGGAATTTCAAGGTTCAAGAAAACTACCCCCCCAGACTAAGAGAAATCCAAGGAAAAATGCTAGTGTGGTAACTTTGAGAAGTGGTAGGGAGATTGAATGCCTAACTACTGCACTACCATCTGAGATGAACTAAGAGAGAATACCCATGAACAATGAAAACACCCATATGCCTTTTCCTCCTACCCAAGAATCATCATCCACCATGGTTGATCTAAAGCCATCACCCCCTACTTCATCATATATGACAAAACCTCATTTTCTTAGTCATTTTGTAAATAACAAAAAGGAGGAACAGGAGAGGGAGATAAGAAAGATTTTTAGAAAAGTTGAGGTTAAGTTACTTCTTCTTGAGGCCATCAAACAATATGCAGATATGTAAAATTCTTGAAATAATTGTGTACTTCCAAAAGAAAGCTCCAGGGAAATGAGAAAATTAGTGTGGATGAAAATGTCTCAGCCATTCTTCAGAGAAAGCTTCCACCTAAGTGTATAGATCCAAAAACATTCATTATAACTTGCATAATAAATCACACCAGGTTTAACCATGCTATGCTAGATTTAGGAGCTTCTATTAATGTCATGTCATTTTCTATGTATGAATACCTAAATCTTGGCCTTTTGCAAGAAACTAGTGTGCTAATACAACTTGCTAATAGATCTAATGCTTATCCAAAATGAGTGGTTAAGGATGTTTTAGTGCAGATAAATGAAATGCTTTTTCTAGGTTTGGTACGCCCAAAGCCATCATCAATGACAGAGGAACCCATCTCTGTAACCGATATGTGGAAGCTTTGCTAAGAAAGTACAACATCACTCATCGGATATATACTCCACATCATCCATAAACAGTGGACAAGTAGAAGTGTCTAATCAAGAAATCAAGTTCATTCTTGAGAAAACTATAAACCCATCTTGAAAGAATTGGAGTTTGAGACTTGATGATGCCTTGTGGGCATATAGAACTGCTTTTAAGACACCTATTGGTATGTCACCTTATCGCCTCGTCTATGGTAAGCCATGCCATCTACCTGTTGAGTTAGAACATAAGGTTTATTAGGCAGTTAAACAATTCAATATGGAGTTGGACGTAGTGGGAACTCATAGAAAACTTCAATTGCAAGAACTAGAGGAGCTCCAAAATGAGCCCTATGAAAGTTCAAGAATTTACAAGGCAAAGGCAAAGGCTTTTCATGACCAAAACATTTATAAAAAACATTTCAATGTGGGACAAAAAGGTATTTTATATCATTTGTGATTGAAATTGTTTCCTGGTATGTTGTGATCCTAATGGATGGGCCCATTTGTTGTCATTAATGTTTTTAACCATGGTGCAGTAGAGATTGAAAGTTCTAAGGCAGGGAAGGTACTTAAAGTGACTGGGCATCACTTGAAGCCATATTATAAGAATTTCTTTATAGAGGAGATTGATACATTACCCTTCTAAGAACTGAATTATACTGAAGAGTAACCTTGCAGGTCTACGTCAGGCTAAAGACATTAAATCAAATGCTCCCAGGAGGCAACCCAAAGGAAAGAGAGCTCTCCAATCCAATTAGATGAGATCTTTCTGACTCTCTTTCGTTTTATAATACTTATTGTTATTTGTCATTACTATTCTTTTCTTCCATACATGGTTCTGATGTCTAAGTTATCTAGACTTACATTGAGGACAACGTAAGAGCTAAATGTGGGGGAGAGGTTTACGTTGTTGGCTCTTAGATTGGTGAAGTGGCTAATAACATGATAGTTATGTTTTCATCGTGTTGAGAATATTTTGAAAAATTATGCAATTAGTTCTTTGAGTACATTATGATTCATGAACTTCTGATCAAACCTTTAGTGCACTTATGCTTTATACTTTGTAATGCTAGAAAAGTGGTATGCACATGAGTAGAAAATATTTTTTTACCTCAAGTTGTCAATGAAAAGAAAAACAAAAGAAAATAAAGGTAGGGCTATGCTTCGATGGTTTTATGTGCTTAGTAACTGGGTGCTCACACCAAAAGTGGAGGGTATTCCCGTCAAATGGCACTTAGACTATGAGCATGCAAAGTATGCTAGTGATTGTGGTTTACTGAGTAACTAGGGTTTTGTACCAAATAGTATGAAATCTTCACGTTAAAAGGTGACCCACATCCTAGTACCAGCTACCAAAAATGGAAAAAAAAAAGAACAAAAATAAAATAAGAGGCTTGCTTGTATTTGTCACTTGTTTCCATATGAAATTCTTGATTTGCAAAGTGTAAGGTACTCACACACACACTTAATTAGATGATTAGTGAATGATAATGTATTTCTTGAAATCTTTGAAGAATTTTGAGATGTTTTCTTGATTCTTTGATCATTGAGCTCATGGATTTAGTGAAATGCAAGTGTTAAGAGCTAGCAAGAGTGTATTGTTCCTTTGTTGTTTAGCTTATTGTTTTAGTTTGCTTGAGGACAAGCAAAGGTTAAGTGTGGAGGAATTTGATAAGTGCATATTTTGTCATACTTTTATGTTGAATTCTTGTGCATTTAATTGCTTTGTTCTTAAGTTTATTGTGTTCTTAGTTTAGTTTCATGTTTTATAAGTGTTTTGAAGTGGAAATGCTTTTATGAGAAGAAGTGACTCAAGTTAGCATGCTTTGGAGCAATGTAAAAGCAAGTATTTGGGGGACTCAAAATAGCATAATTTTAGACCAAAGTCAGAATGTTCAGCGCCCATTCTTGGGAGCTGCGGCACTCAAAATTGAAGAAAATTGGTTCTAGACCCGAGAGTTCAGCCCCCCGGTGCTCAACTGTCATGCTGCAGTGCCCAAAACACGAAGAAATTCACCTAGGGTTCAAGGCCGCGGCTCAAGAAATGCCAAGCCGTGGCTTGGTCCTTCAGAGAAGTTGGCACCGTGGCTCTAGAAATGCCAAGCCATGGCTCAGACCAAAAATCAACATTTAGGGCTGAGAGTCACAAAGCCTAAAATGGGCGCCGCAGCTCGCGCGCGCACTGATACACCTTAAAAATCCATTTTCACTTCATTTTTACAGAATTCTAACTTTCGGAAACAAGAGAGAAACCTTAGAAGAGAGGAAGAGAACCAAAGGAATGCTGAAGGGAGTGAGTTTGGAGAAGATTCAACCGTTTGGAAGTCTTCAAAGAGTAATTTTCTATAGTTTTCACCTTTTCTTCATTCTTCTTGTATTTTCTATAGTTTTCATGGATTATTTTGTTGTAATGAGTAATTTCCTGATGTTAGAAGGCTAAACCCCTTTGGTTGAGGGTGAACCCAATGCCTTGGACATGATTTTGTGATTTTATCCATTGATAATGTATTCAACTTCTCTTGAATGGTTGTTTATGTTCT
>JASKGM010050693.1:0-20064 GCA_034509205.1 Ceratonia siliqua
GTTTGCACTATGCCTGACTTGGCTTTTCTTACTAGTGTTCTTGGGCGATATTTATATAATCCTGGGAGTGACCATTGGGTTACTACTAAGAAAGTGATGAGATACCTACAAAAGATGAAAGACTACAAGCTTGTATGCAGAAAGGTTAATAACCTAGAAGTGGTTGGCTATGCGGATTCAGATTTTGCTAGATGTTCTGATGATTTGAAACCGACTTCGAGTTATATCTTCATGCTGGCAAGTGGTTCCATATCATGGAACAGTGTTAAATAAACCATAACGACTCCTTTTACTATGCAGGCTGAGTTTGTTGCTTATTACGATGTTGCTTCTCAGGCTATTTGGCTGAGAAATTTCATCTCAAGACTACAAGTTATTGATTACATTACTATATCACTGCAAATCTTTTGTGATGACAATGCAATAGTTCAAATTTTGAAGAATAACAAGACTTTTAGTGGATCTAAACATATGGAGTTGAAGTACTTGGCTTCTAAAGATCATGCAAAGAATGGGGTCATTGTTATTGAGCATATTGGTATAGATTTAATGCTAGTTGATCTACTAACCAAGGGGCTTAAACCCATAGGAGGCGTTTGGTACCCATAATATTTTCACATTCTTGTGAAAGTTTAGTTGGAAAAAAACTTTTCTTTGTTTGGTAGAAGGTTTGAAAAAATATTCCTGAAATTCTTTCTTCAGAATTTACAAATGAAACATTCCCTCCAAAACACATGGGTTAGAAAGATTCTGGGAGGTAATAGAAAATTTGGGAATGTTTTATTATCCAAATACCCTTATGATAATACCCCCAAATCAGAAAAAGGATCAAAGTCATTACTTGTTAGTAGGAAACCTCCAAATTAGAACAAAGTCCTCTCGTCTACAGCCACTATGGTTTGCACCTGCTCTCGCCAACAGTCATTATCAAGCTTCTCCATCCTCATGTCACCTCATTTCACCGATAGCCATCGTTGTGCTTCTACATTTATTAAATATAATATTTTTATATTTAATAAATATAATTTATTAAAATTAGTTAATATGAGAATATAAAATTATTATTATAAAATATTTATAATGATAAAATTACTTGTAATAATTTTTATATTTAATAAATGTAATTTATTAAAATAAATTAATATGAAAATATAAAATTATTATTATAAAATATTTATAATGATAAAATTATTCATAATGCTGAAATTATCTTAGTACATATGTTATTTTACTTAATTTCTTTTCACTCAATAAAAAAGTATTTCTGTAAAATTTACTTACATTCCTAAGAATATGTTACATGAAACAAACATAGGAATAGGAATATTACATTCCATTCCCAAGGAAATTGGATGATAGCCAAACACATTTTCTGAATTTTCTTGGAATCTTATTCCAGGAATAAAATAATCCTTGAAGTATTTTTAAAGAAATCCCCATTAGTTGACTCTTTGAAGCTCACTTATAGATTTTCAAAAGATGCTTTGGGCTTCGAAACTTTAAATCATTTTCGAAGTGGACCATAACCTTGGGATCTCCAACTGTGTCCTTAACTTTAGGAACCAGGCCCCCCAGTGTCTTTATAAAAAGGCTTGAAGAGTTGGGCCCTTGGAACCCAACCCGAATAAATTTCATGCCATTTGAAATTTGGAAACTTAATCTTTGATGCATTCTACTTACTCTTCTTGTTTAAGTAAGAGACCAAAAATAGAACACCAGATAATGTGATGGAAACAAAGTAAGATAAGATGAACATCAAACCATTTAAAAGGAAGCCCTTTGCTTCATATACAAATAAAGGAGAATAAAACAGAAATAATACATTGCAATAAAGTGTGGTCATATAACTCATTACAGACCAACTAAAAAAGAAGTATTATACAAACAAAAGAGGTGACCAAGTTCATCAGCAAACTTATACAGTCCTAGAATTAAAAGAGATGATTTTCAAAATGCATGAGCATACAATCTAGAGTAAGAAATAAAATGACTGAGAATTGTAGAATAAAGTAAAAAAAAAGGGGGGGGAGCTCAGGAGCAAAAGGTGTTCCTTATTTCTCATTGGACCCGCACTTTGGACATAAAAAGCTTGACAATAAATCAGGCACCAACAGATTTAAAAATCTATCAAGCACCCACAAATAACATGGAGCCAAAACCAATCAACCTCAACCGTGAAATCAAACATGGACACATAACTCGTACAACAAGTAGTAATCTAGTTTAAGGATACCAATATAACTAAACCACACATTGAATGGCTTAATTAAAATCAACTAGTCCCAGAGAGAAAGGCAGAACCAATCTCTCATGTTACATGCCATGACTCAACACGAATTGTAGTACCACTCTCATCTGGAGTAAGAATTGAGACTGATGCTAAACTGAGTTTAGCACTGACCCTACCTTGAAGCAGCCATTGGATTCATAGGATTAAAAGTATAAACCCGATGCCAAAACAAAACAAATTTAAACATTTAACATGCAGCTCTTTTCTGAACCATTAAAGGTGCATATTCGAGGGTGTCATTTGGACCCTAAGTTCTAGGTACTTAATACAAAAAACAAATAGTTTTGAGAATGTAAGCTCATGGATGTAAATCAGTAGTCCTTCAAAAAAAACTTAACTCACATTAAAATACTAGTTAAGTCACCCAATGATGATAAATCAGGTTCTGAAATTGGAAGTAAAACATAGATCCTCGCAGAACAGTGAAGTTCTTTGCTCATGATTTTTGGGATGTTAATTGGGTATTACCCAAACCCAGAAACCTCCATTATAGCTCAATAATCGATTAAGCATCCATATGCAAACAAACAAAAAGCACATTACCTCAGGGATTCTTTTTGCTCTCCAAGGCTCTAGCAACGAAAAACTGAGGATTGAGTTCCCAAATTCCTCTTCAAACTCCTCTTTTTTCAAAGCTCTTCTTCATTCTCTTATATTCACTGGAGGAGACCAAATCTCATTGCTTTGATGATCCCCCGAACTGAGCTAACGAGGCGTTATGAATCTCTATTGCAGGGATGGTTGTCGCTCATAGCCAACCGAAACTGATAAATCACCACCGAGTGAGCTGAGACACTAACAATTTGTGGATAAGATTTACTATAAATAGGGAAGACCAAATACTGCTTTTGCTGAAAGCAGAAAGTGGAAAGGGACAAACCTAATAGAGGAAAGTTACAGATTACAGTGACACTGGCTACAGTTTTAGAGGGGAAAATGGAATGCATGGAGCAGAAGAGTAGATAAGAAAGGGAACCATTACAGCTAGGTCAGAGGAGCAGAGAAGAAAATAGGCGTAGATAAAAAGGGATGGGGAGAGAGAGTCTTGTGACAGCCAGGGTTTCAAGGGAAATGGGTTGTGGGTATCTGGGTAAGGCGCTGGGATGGACTAGGTATGGGTGTTGGGTTGGACCGGGTATGGGGTGTTGAGCCGAGTTGGTGGGCTGGCTTTCTCTTCTTCTTTTTTTGTTGAGGGTTCATTGAGTTGCTAGAAAAGGAAAGTTTTGGGTCCTTGATTGATTTTCTTTTTACTTTTTATATATTTTTAATTGTCTCTTTTATTATTATTATTATATTTTTTTATTTCCTATTTATTATTATTTTTTTCATATATATATATATATATATATATATATTATTTATTTAATTTATTATTAATATTATTTAATTTTAAGTTTTTAAGAGAAATTTATTAATATCAAAAAAATTTAAGGGATACCTGGAGAAAATCAGGTGTTTAGAGTAGGCCTTGGCTGTTTAAGGGACTTTGGTCCTTAGGGTAGACATTGGTCGTTTGAGGGGTTTTGGTCTTTTAGGCCGGCATTGGCCATTTTAAAAGACTTTGGTCCTTTAGGTCGGCATTGGCCATTTTGAAGGACTTTTGGTCCTTTAAGTCGGCATTGGCAAGCAAAATCATTCAATTTTATAATATTTGAGATTTGTTTCATTCCAAGTGCGGGTACTAAGTTCCCTTCGATAGTTTCTAATTTGTAAGCTCATTTTCCTAGGACTTCTTTTACCCTATAAGGGCCTTCCTAATTTGGTGCCAACTTTCCTTCTTATATGTGTTTTCTGGATACATCTGCTCTTCTCAGGATGACTTTCTTGTTGATGTTTGTGGAGTTGTTCTATATGACCAGAGTACTTATGGGAGTTATTTTGTCTAACCGCCCTTAGTTTGTTATAATATTTTCTTCATTCCCTCCAAAATTACTTAATTTACCACTTCTACCTGCCCATTTGCTTGGGGGTGTTATACCGATGTGAAGTTCAGTTGAACTTTGAGGTCAACACAAAATTTCTTGAACCCTGCATTTGTAAATTGGGCTCCATTGTCGATTGTTATGGTGTGTGGGATGCTTAACCTACATATAATGAAAGTTTGAATAAATTTTTTAGCTTACTTGACAGTTATGGAGGCTAAAGGTTCGGTTTCTATCCATTTGGAAAAGTAATCTATTGCTACTATGAAGAACTTTCTCTAGCCAATCCCTTTAGAAAAGGGCCTAACAGGTCAAGGCCTCATCTGTAGAATGACCAAGGTTTGACCATCGTGTGTAGATCGGTTGGGGGTGCTATATGGCGATAGGAAAATCTTTGGCACTTGTCGCACTTCTAGATAGCTCGGTTGCTTCGTTCTTTAAGGTCTGCTAGTAGTATCCTGCTCGTAATGTTTTCATTGCTAATGATTAAGTTCCAACGTGGTGGCCACATATGCCCTCATGTATCTCCTGAAAAACGTACTAGGCTTTATCCTTGGAGAGAAATTTGAGTATAGAGGTGTAGTATTCGTGTTTATAGAGCGTTTCTCTAATCAAGCAGTATACACTGGCTGTTCTTTATAACTTTTAAGCTTCAACTTTTTCAGATGGCAAATTTCCTGTCTGTAGGTAGTGTTTGATTACTATTATCCAATTTGGAGGGTGGTTGTTGATGTTGAAAATTTTGAGTTGGATGCTGTGGTTGGTTAGTGTTTCTTGAATGACAATTTGGTTGTTTCTTAGACTTTTACTACTGGCGAGCTTAGGAAGAAGGTCAACTTGAGTGTTTTTGTTTCTTGGGATATGTTGGATCTTAAATTTTTTTAGGTCAGCTGTAAAGATTTTTACCTTCTCCAGATACTTAGCCATTTGTGGATCTTTTGCTTGGTAGTATCCCTTTACTTAGCTGGTAATGAGTTGTGGATCTTGGGCGTGTAGCTAAGGATTCATTGAGTTAGTCAAAGGCTGTTTTGCATTCTAGGGTTTATTGGAAGTTTTTTGCTTTTTTCAATGTTTGGAATAAAGGTTGGGTCCAACCGCCGAACTGGACATAAAGCAGATAAGCGCCATAATTTTTCCTATTAGTTTTTGTACTTCTGGGTTAGCCTCTATCGCCCGGTGAGTTATCATAAAGCCTAGGAATTTGCCAGCTTTCACCCTAAAGGCACATTTGGTTAAGTTCAGCAGTATGGTGTGATTCCTTAGCTCGGTAAATGTTTTGGCTAGGTCAGCCAGGTGTTCTTCCTTTATTTGGGATTTCACCAGTGTGTTGTCGACATATATCTCTACATTTTTTCCTATCTGGTTCCTAAAAACCTTGTCTATTAACCATTGATATGTAGCTCTGGTATTCTTCAATCCAAATGGCATGGCCTTGTAACAGTATGTCACTTTTTGGTGATAAAAGCTGTCTTGTCCTTGTCATCGGGGTGTATCCAAATTTGGTTATAACCCGAGTAGGTGTCCATGAACCTCAAGAGCTTGTGCCCGGAGGCATTATCGACCAGTTTGTCTATGTTCAAGAGCGGATACTCATCTTTTGGGCAGGCCTTGTTCAAGTTGATGAAATATACACATATATGCCACTTCCCACTAAACTTCTTTACCAAGACCACATTAGACAACCATGTTGTGCATGTAATTTCCCTGATAAACCCTGCCTCTAGAAGCTTCTGGACCTCGTCTTGAATGGCTGCCTACCTTTCAGGATAGAAAGTCTGTTTCTTCTGCTTTATTGGTTTTTCCCTTGCATTAATTTCTAGTTTATGATATATCAAGTTGGGGTCTATACCTGGCATAACAGATGCTTTCCATGTGAATAGGTCAGAATTTTCCCTTAGTGGCCCTATCAGCTTTTGGAGTTTTGCTGGGGAATGTTTGATCCCACCTGGACTATTTGGTTGGGTGTTTAGCCGATTTGGATAGCCAGTAGGTCTCTCTAGGGTTGGGGCGGTCATCTTGTTCCTAGTGTGCATCAAGCTCTTGTATTGGGGTCTGGCTTTTATAAGCTTTAGGTAGCTGTCTTCTCCCCAAGCTGTGGTGGCTGGTACTCAGACTGATGTTGTAACAAACTCGTGCCTAGAGTTGATTGCCTTTGACCATAGTAGGCGCTTGGTAGAGACTATGGTGCAGGCTTGGTTCAAAAAACATCGACCTAGGATGTTATAGCTTGTGGGATAATCGACAACCAAAAACTACACCTCTGAGTGGGTTAGGTTAGGGTATTCTCCCAAGGTCATTATGAGCTTAATTGTGCCTTTAACTTCTACATGGGTGCTAGAGAAACCAACCAGGGTTCCTAGGTAGAAAAAGAGGTCGGTGATGGGGAGGTTGAGCTTAAGGAAGATGCTGTAGAAGAGCACGTCTGCTGAGCATCCCTGATCCACAAGGACTTTCTTGACTTCAAAGTTAGCCACAAAGCAACCGATGACCATGGGGTCATCGTGGTCCCTATCAATGGTGTCGTAATCATCTTCAGTGAAGCTGATGATAGGGTATGGCTTGTGTTTTTTAGTGAGTAAATGAAGGGTTTCATATTTCTTATTTTCGATAGCCCTTTGGTGTCTCTTCCTAGACAACTGGGAAGGTCCTCTTCCAGCGAACCCGCCGAAGATCGTGTTGATGACCCTTACTGCATTCCTTTGAGGGTCTTGGTTAGTTGCCGTTTTGTTTAGTGATTGGCTGCGTTGATATGATTGATGCTGAGGGGATCTATCCCAATGGGGGGATCTTCTGCCTAGGGTTTTTCTACCTCTTACCTGTTGAAGGTCAGCCAAAAAATTTTAAAGGTGTCCTTTTTGTTGAAGGTCTTCTATAAAATTCTACAAGTGTCTACAGCTATCAGTGTTATGTCTTCTTCCTAGTTGAAAGATGTAGTATTTCTCTTTTTCTACTCCTACGTTAGGTTTAAAGGTAGGAAGGCTTGCCAGTTTTGTTTGGCAAATTTCTTCCAATTCTCGAGTTCTAGCTTGGTTAAGTAGAGGGTATGTGCTGAAGCGAGGCCAGAGGGGTTTCTCCTGCCTATGCTCTCTTCAATCTTGGTAGGCTTTTTTATGCCTGGAAGATTAAGATTTTAGTTCAGACATTTTCAGGATTTCTTCTAGATTTACATGCTTGGCTGCATAGGTTAAAAGTTTAGTCAAATTTATAGGTGGTTCCAGGGTTAGGCTTTCCTGGAAACGTTTGGGTTAGAAGTCGAGAAGAGCATGAATTGTCACTGGATCACTTAGGTTACAGACCCGAAAGGAAAGGGCATTAAAGCGTTGGATGTAGTCATTCAGAGGTTTACCTTCTTTTTGTCTATGGGTTGATAAGATGGTGGACGTCTTTTAGTGGGTGATACTTGCTAAGAAGTGGGCTACAAAGAGCCTCTCAATGTTCTCAAAGTTCATGATGGATTTTAGAGGAAAACCACAGAACCACTGAAGGGTTGCCTTTCTTAACGTTGTTAGGAATGCTCTGCACTTGAACTTCTCTCCCGAGCCGTTCAGCATCATGACCCTACTATAGTTTTCTATGTACTCCCTAGGGTCGGTGGATCCGTCATATGGATCGAGTTACGGCTGCTTAAAGTGGCATGGGAGAGGATACTCTATAATATGCCGGGTGAAGGGGTACCCTAGGAGTAATGAGCTGTTGAAGGTCTGCAATTATTCAAGTATAGGCTGGGTGAGGATAAAAGGTGTTTTCGGTTTGGCTACTTGCCTCGGCCACTTGATAGTGTGGAAGAGGCCTATGTATGGATCTTGCCAGAATAGGGGGTTGAGGCTTGGTGGTCTGTTGGGTTGAGTAAGCCTCGGGATTCGGCCATATTTTCTTTTTGTTGCTTTTGCATTCGGAAGTCCTCCAGCTCAGCTTTCTCAGCAACTTTCTCCTGCTCAAGAGCTTCTATCCTCTGCATACAGAGTTGAAGGGTATCGATTTGGGGGTTAGGTTCTTGGTGTGTTTGGGGAAAGGTTATTTCCCTAGGAAAGTGAAGGGCTAGCCTGCTCCGGTCTTAACAGTTGCCTGTTAGAAGTGAGGGGTGCATGGTAGCTTTACACAAGTTCCTCCCTGAGCTGGTAGGAGACTTCTAGGGGGGTGAATGCGTCCATGAGGTCGATCAAAAAATCGAGTAACGATTTTAGAAAATTTTGGAGAAAGTTTCCCACAGACGATGCCAAATTTCGATACCTATGTCAGGACGGAAGGTCGGGTTGGTTGGTCTGGGACGTGAGGTCGGGTCGGTCTGGGAGTTCCCTATCAAAAATGAGTAATGAACATAAAGCCTTGGTGTGAAACCCATGCTCCGATGCTTAAGTTAGGTCTTATCTGAGCTGAAAGTGAGAATGTAAATAGTTTAACTAGAGTCATACCTAGGGGGAGGGTATTTAAAGGATGGACAAAGGGACTTTGGTCCACCTAATGGGCCTTTGGCACAGCAATTGGGCTTTTAGATTGAGCCTGTTGAAAAGGTCCACTGCAGTTTTTAATCCACCATATTGTTATATTACATTTCATTACTATTGATAAAAGGGTCATTAGGGAATGAGGAACTATGAATTATACTAGCTTGCCAACTGTGAACTATAGAGGCTAAAATGAGTGATCTAAGTCTGAAATGAATCGGAAAATTTGATTGAATACCATTGATGCAATGATTATATGTTTGTCCAATCAAAGAGCAAGTTTGTGATTATCATCTTAATTTCAAAGCTTTGAATAGATGTGGTCTTAGTGTCTTCGAGTTGAAGTAAAAATGACTAAATTTCAACAATATTTATTGTTTTAAAATTTTGAAAGTGTATGTGTATCCTAAATTTCTTCACAAAGCTACCAGTTAGAGAAGAACTTTTGTTTAGCAAGTCTTATTATTGGTCTTCACTCTCAACTAAATAGAATGCTCTTTAAGTGTAGTACATTTAGCTGTTGACCTTTTTTGTTCTAATGAATGAAATATTAGCATATCATAGTCAAAAGTAAAAAGTATTAAAACCCAAGATATTGTAAAGTTAACATGTGATGTATGTATATCTTTTCTTGTAAATGATGTTTAGGTATTTAATTGTTATTGTGCATGTGTTTCTATTACTTTCCATTTCTTGGATCTTACTTTCTATTTAGAGCTAAAAGTTTGAAGTTTAATCTAATTATAGCATATTGTATTCTAGGACTACAATGATTTATGGGGTTTATTAAGAAGATTACTGATGTAACCAATTTGCTTGATTACCAACCAAGGGTTGTTGACAAATAATGCTAGTATGATATGTTAAAATTTTTCTATTATGGGCTGCCACTAATTAGATGTTTTATGGTTTTATAAAATTGGCTAATTATGGATCCCTTGAGATATGGTTAAAGTCTAGTTGTGATCATTATTGTTTCTGGACTTTAAATGCCTTGGTAGTATCAAAATAAAATCATTATTTTAATTTTATAAAAGGCTATGTCCCCTCTCCACTCTTAACCTAACAAGTTTGATTACTGATATCCAGTTTACCCCATTAACAGTAGCCTTTCCATTTAGAGATAGAGAGAAAGATAGTGCTTATATAGATCTTCCTAAATCAGTAAGTATGTCAAAGACATGTATGCTTATAAATTTTCTATAAATTGTGTTTTAAATTCATACAAGATATCAATTTTTCTTACATGTGGTATTAGACCATACTTGTATGAATTCATAATTTCAATTATGTTAAATTATAATTATGAGTTTATATCTGAATTATTGAGACTCTTATTTTCTTGTCATGATCATTGTGTTTCTTTTTGGTCGAATATTATTATGAGTTTTGTTGGGAATATTCAATGCACAAAAAAAAATAAAGGTTTTTCTTATATTTCAAAATAAGCATTTTTTTTTGGAAAATTTTGAGGAATTACTGAATTTTTTTTATTCAATTGATATGTACTTTTGATTGTACTTTTGTGGTGAATATTGGGCTATAATTGCACAAAAAAATTAGAAGTTTTTTAAGAATCCTGAACCCTTTTTACATCCGCATTTTTTTTAGCAATTTTAAACTTTGTTTTTAATTCAAATTTTCATGGGGATTATATTTTATTTACTCCATAATTATTTTTTGTATTTGAATTACGTCGAAAAATGCATATGTAAGGTTGGGTGATAGCTAAAAAATGAGCTCTCATGGAAGCAGGTTGTTCTCGACCTGCCAGAGGAAGGGGATGATCACCCTCCTTCTATGAAGGGTCATCCCCACACACACAAGGTGGCGCGTGGTCCGCGTGAGCCTCAAGCACTACCTCTTTTTGGCCCAAAATTCAATATGTTGTTCTTCTATGTTGAGCATTGTGGTATGATTTTTCTTATTTTTTCGCTACTACAAATATTTGTTTTAAAATACCATAATCAAGATTGTGATTTTTTGCAATTATGTTAGTTAATATTGACCAATAAAAATACTTGGTGTGTAGTACTTCATTCTGGGTGTTTTATTTATGATCATGCAAATTTATGTGCTGATTGATTGGGCATTTAAAGGTTCTGAATTTGAGTTCCATAAATTTGTATGAATATATTCTCACCAAAATGGTTTATTCATATTAAATTTTTAGGATTTAATTTTTGGATTTAGTTCATGGTTATTGCATACAATCAGCTGTCCAAAGGGAGTTATTGTGTTTTTTAATTTAGGAATGGCATTGAAGCATTTTCGGATTGGGAAGGAAATTAATTTTGAAAATCTATCTGCCCAAAGAGGATGATTTTCAAAATTAATTCATTTTCAGTTAGCTTCGTACATTTGGGAATACCTTGCATATTTTACATTTTCTACCTAAAGCAGAGATATGGTAATGTGTTTTGGGGCTCTAGTTTATGGCTTGTAATATTAAAAGCGTATGTGATTTGCCCTATAACTAACATATTGTATTTCTCTATAACACAATCTCTTTTGGTTTGAATAATAATACTGTCATTGTTAAGGAATTAAATGGCTCAAATTTTGAAAGATGTAAGAAAGACATAGAATTTGCCTAAGGAATAGCTAAGCTAAACAATGCTTGATTGCTAAATCAAATATGTTTTAATGCTTGGTCATTAATAATTATAGGCATTGCAAACCTATAGACATTGCTTTGAGGTATGCATGGTATTTTAGCCAATACAATTGCTTATTTGTTGTTTCTAGGCTTATGTTTTAATATGTTAGCCCAATAGATTATTTTAAACTATTTATTTATGTAGTTGGTTTCTGGTTATAGCCTTTAAGATTTTGGGCTATAAGAGTTTGAATACCATGACAATTCTCTTCTTAGGTTATTTTAATTTTCTGACTTTTAATATTTATAACCATAATATAATGGGTCAATTTGCTTTAGTAACTCATATTTAAGATTTATAAATTCTTATTCAAATGATTTAAAAGTTAGCCTAAAATTTTAACTTATTTTATGATACTACAGACTTCTAATGTTAGTGTAGTGTGACCCAAAATTTTTTAACATCAACTAAGGCTTTCATGTTGTGTGATATTGGGCTTGTTGTTTATTGAATCTTTAGGTTTATGTTTGTATTAGAGTGCTAGCCCAATTTTGTTTTAGTCCTTTTGGACTATGTTATTGTTGGGTCAATTTTCTTTGCACTTTGTTAAGCTCAAAGCTTGTATGTTGTGAATGGACTCATTACACCTTGAAATAATTATAATGTGCTTATTTTATAATTGTTGGTTTGAACTAATTGTTTAAGTTCATAAAGGAATTTGTATTACTTGCATCTCTATAAGTTGCAAATTTATATAATTCCTTTAATTAAAATATACTATAAATTTTTAATTTTTAATTTTTAATGATAAATGTAAACTTATTTGTTGAAGCCTATTATTAGACACATGTTTTAAGTTAATATGGTATTATTTTAAACAATGGGGTATACTATTTATTTAGTAATGAAGAAATTTACTTAATTGTTCAAAATTTATAATTTCATTAAATTAAGACATTATTAGCATAATAAATTAATTATTTTTTATATTATGCTCATATTTTAATTAATATTTATGTCTTAATTTATACACACCATTGATGTCATGTGATTAATATGCATTTGATTATTAATAGTAGCCATAACATCTTTAATTATAACAATTGCATACGTAAAATATTAAAAATATATAGACATTTGATCACTTCTAGAATAAAATGACTTCAAGTTCTAATTAAATGTGTTAATAAGTTAGTTTTTCCCCAAATAGAAATTATTATATTTTTCATGTTTAATTGGGATGGAATAGAAAATTATATTAATATATCATAAAGTTAGTGAGTCAAATTTGTATTAAAATCTTTGCCCAAATGTATATTTTAATACATCTTAATTCGTATTTATATTTGATTTGTCTTACATTGGTAACTTTCATTATTTTTTATGGTTGATCATTTGGTTTGCAAGCTTAAGAAGTCCAATACGGACTAAAGCAAGCCTCATGTTAGTGGTATTTAAAGTTTCATAATATTATATCTTCATTCAATTTTGTGGAGAACATTATGGATCAATGTATATATCACAAAGTTAGTGGGAGCGAAATCATCTTTCTAGTGTTACATGTGGATGATATTATGCTTGCAACCAACGATTTGGGATTGTTGCATGAAGTGAAACAACTTCTCTCTTAACATTTTGATATGGGTGAAGTGTCTTGTGTTATTGGCATTAAGATTCATAGAGATAGATCTTAAGGTATCTTGAGCTTGTCTTAAGAAACCTATAATTATAAGGTTTTTTGAGAGATTTTGGATGAAAGATTGTTCATCAAGTGTAGAATCTATTGTGAAAGGTGACAAATTTAAATTGAATCAATATCCCATATATGACTTTGAAAATGAATAAGTTAAAACATTCCTTATGCTTCATGAATAACAAGACTTCCAGTGGATCTAAACATATGGAGTTGAAGTACTTGACTATTAAAAATCATGTAAAGAATGAGGTCACTATTGTTGAGTATATTGGTATAGGTGTAATGTTAGCTGATCCATTAACCAAGGGGCTTAGACCCATATGTTTTAAGACACATGTCGAAAATATGAGTGTCTTGAGTTCTTTTGATGTACTTGGTTAATGGGAGTTTTTGTCTTATTTTATTACTTTAACACTCTGGACCCTATTATCACAGGGCTAGATATATGACTTATATGCATTAATATACACTTATTTACACACCTATGGTTTTATTATGCATATTTGCCTTGATAATTGATACACTTATTATTGTATATAAATATACATGGTTGTTGGTAATGTATCTTTATGATGATTGTAAGACCATGATGAAGCCAAGACTCGATGTCAGTCTTAGCAAATTTGTATCTTAATTATGGTTGTAAAACCATGGTGGAGCCAAGACTAGGTGTCAGTGTTAGCAAATTTTTGATTGATTATGTCTCACTATTAACACTGTTTTGGAGTTTTGAGACAATGCACTGGCATATGTTATTGCTAAGAATATATTTATTTGTTTTGGCTCACGTGGAGCATGTTGAATGAGAGAAATGCGGTGGACCGACATTGAATATAGCACGGTGAGATCACTTGTTAGTGCTATTTTCATGCTACACTATCACATCATAACTTTAGTTTATGAGATTTATAATGCTTGTGATCATGGAAGGTTTTATATTAATTAAAGGTGTAATTACTGCCATGATTGGACATTTTTAAGTCCCATAATACTGGGTCATCTAGGAGGTATTGTCTCTTAGGTCGATGGTGTTTAAAATTATAGCCACATTGTAAAACTTTGTTTTAGTTAAAGAGTCGTTTGCAAAATAAAACATTTTATAAATTATATTATGCAATTAGTGTAGCCAAAGTGGGAGAATGTTAGAATTTTTCTATTGTGGACTGTCACTAATTAGAGGTTTTATAGTTTTATAAAACTGGCTGATTATAAATCCATTGAGATATGGTTAAAGTCCATGTTGTGATCACTGTTGTTTCTAGACTTTAAATGTCTTGGTGGTATTAATGTGATTAGCGACTTAGTGTAAGCCCAATCCTATAGGCCCATAATGGAATGACTTATTAAGGTTATTTTAATTTTATTAAAGATTAAGTTCCTCTCTACTTCTAACCTAACTAGGGAGATTATTGAACTTCGATTTACTCCACTAATGGACACCTTTCTATCTGGAGTTGGAGAGAAAGATCTTGCCTGTCTAAATCATCCTGAATTAGTAAGCATGTCAAAGACAAGTATGCTTATAAATTAATTCTATAAATAGTATTCTAAATTCATATAAGATATTAATTTGTCTTACATGATAAGCTTGCCTATTGCTTTGAGTCTTCAAGTCTATGAATTTTATTATCCACTCTTGGCTAAATCCTATATTCATTTCCTCTCTTTCTTTTTTCCTTGCTTATTTCTTAATTTCCAAATAATCTATAGGTTTTAGATGCATACATCTTGATTTTGCTGGCCAAAAGTTCTTGAGTAAATGCTGCACTTTTAATAGTTTATTAATAATTTTAAATAATGTAAATTTTTTGGAAAGTATTTTAAATAATCATTGATAAAGTATTTCCATTTCTTCTTGTCTAATAAGCTTGTAGTGGCTCTGAATCTTGAAATCTCCTAATTTTGTTTTGTATTTTTTGCTAAATTTTGAGTTTCATTCTTTATTTCCTTTCTTCCTTTTCATCTCTAATTATTCTAAAGTTTTCAGCTTTTTATTATATGAACATGAATGCATCCCTCTTATGTATAATGTCCTGCCCTCAAGCTTTTAACTTTTATACAAGATACAAAACAGTTAATGGGTGCTGGTATGCAGGATCCCTTAGCATAAGTTTGCTTTTCATAAATGTTGATGTAGAACCTTTAAAAAAATTCACTATAATCATAGTCAAATAAGCATTAAGGTAGTGGTGATCACTGGTGAGGCGCTAGATTTAAATTTTAGTACATGAAATGATGAAATACATGTCAAATTTATGTTAGCTTTAATTGTACTAAAATAGTAAAATAGATCTGGCTAATTAAAATGACAATTATTCTAGTTACTGCTTGTTAGTTTTGTTTAGGATTCTTTCTCTCTTATATGAAATGTGTTGTTTTGTATCTTATTCTCTTTTGGTTTGTTTTGAAGTTTACTTGGTTGGTAGTTTAAGACTTTAGTCTTTTGTCAGCTCTTGCACTCATTCTTTATTGGGACTGGAATTAAAGGGAAAATAAATCTTTTATTGGAACTATTTCTTCATTATCTTCCACTGCCTTTATTTTGGCTAACACCTAATCAAATGTTTTTTGCTCCTAACTTTGTTAGCCAATAGACATGGTTACTGTTGGTACTCAAAGTGGAATGGGGAGTTCTCTAGCTCCTTTAATCAACAGTGTTGCTTAACAGGATGAATGTTGGGAAATTGTCTCACAAGTAGAAGCACCAGCTTTGGAGGCTGAACATTCTGAACATGAGCAAGTTACACCTAAGGTAAGATTGGAAAGAAAACCTAGTAGACCTACTTCTATTGTCTATGACCATTTTACTAAGGATAAGGATGGGGACAAGGCTTCCTTTTAATTATTGTGGTAAATCATATGCATGCAGTAGAGGAACCATGTTACTTCTACCATGAAAAATCATTTAGAAGGGTGTGTAAAAAATCTACATAAGAAGGATAAGAAGAAAAAAAAACTCTTGGAGCATTTATAAAACCTAAGAGTTAAGGTGATGGAAAGGTAGATGTTGGAATTTTGGAGTTCAATCAAGAGGTTTGTAGGGTTGCTCAGGCTAGAAAGATTATCATAGATGAGTTATCCTTCATGTTTGTTGAGAATGAAGGATTTAAGGGCTTGATGGAAGCTGCTAAACCTTAGTTTCAAATTCCTTCTCACACCATTGTAGCTAGGGATATTATGTCCTTGTATTCTAGTGAGAAAGAGAAGTTGAAGAACACTTTATCAACTACATATCATAAGGTCTGTCTTAAAAATGATATATGGATCTCTATTCAAAATTTGAATTATATGTGTGTGACAGCCCACTACATAGATGCTAATTAAGGTTGCATAAGAAAATTCTACCTTTTGCTCATGTTGATTACCATAAGGGTGACATAATAGGAAAGTAATTAGAAAGATGCATCAACGATTGAGGTACTATACATATTAGCACTGTTGTAGTTGAAAATGCTAGCTCAAACAATAGTGTATTTTGTTATTTGATAAAGAGGGTTAATGATTGGAAATGTACATTGTTAAGGGGATAGTATATACATTTAATGTGTTGTGCACGTATATTCAATCTTATTGTCAATGATAGATTAAAAAAAATAAATGCATCTATACAAAGAATTAGGGCTACTTGTAAATATGTTAGATCATCTCCACAAAAACTGACTATGTTTAGAAGAATGGTAGATGAGGCAAAGATAGCTAGTAAACAAGGGATTTGCAGAGATGTGGCGACTAGGTGGAAATCAACATATTTAATGATGGATGCGACTAAAAAGTTTGAAAAGGCTTTTGCACGCCTTAAAGTTGCAGGCCTTGAAGATGATGATGTGAATTATTTAATTATTTTATTGTTAAGGAGGCCTCCTAGTGCAGAAGATTGAGGGAGGGCTTAGGTTTTTACAAAGTTTTTGAAGATTTTGAATGATGCAACTTTTCCATGTTTTGGTTCTTTGCATGTCATTTCAAATCAATTCTTTCAAACATTGTGTGACGTTACAAATACTCTAATGAATTAGTGATGATGCGATTTTGAGTAGCATGGAAAAAAGCATGAAAGCCAAATTTGATAAATATTGGGATGTTGGTAGTAATACAAATAACCTTCTATTTTTGGTTGTCATCCTTGATGCTCGGTATAAGCTAGATTATTTGGAATTTTGCTTCTCTCCAATGTATGGCAATGCGGTAGGGAATGTAGCTTTTCGAAAAGTAAAAAAAGCCTTGCAAGAGTTGTTTGATAGTTACAAGCTCTAATTTTCTATTCCTCTTTATGTGGGTGAATCTAGTTCTTTGTCAGATTCTTCTTCACACAATGATCATAATAATGGAAGTTGGTCATCAGTGTTTAGGTTGAAGGTGAAGAAAAAATAGATTAAAGTGAAGAAGAATGAATAAGAGAGATACTTGGATGATGAGGTAAAAGATGATTATGAAGAGTTTAACATTCTTAAGTAATGGAAGGGGAAGAAGTTGAAGTATCATGTGCTATCTTGCTTGGTTAGATATATCTTGGCTTTAACAGTATCCATAGTGTCATCTGAGTTTGCTTTCAGCATTATGGGTCGAATTCTTGACCTATTTCGTAGCGCTACTTTCACCTACTACTGTGGAGGATTTTATTTGTGCACAAAATTGGTTGAGATCACCCAAAAAACATATTGATCTTCATAGCCAAATGGATGAAATCCAGTCTATTGAATCAAGTAAATTTATTTCTTATGCATTAAGGATTGAAAACTTTAAATTATACAATTTAAATAAAATAGTTGATTTAGTTATTTTTGTGTTGTTTTCTATATATTGTTAATTGTTGAACTGGAATTGTCAAATGTAAGTGAAAGTGAAGTGGGGAAGCAAAGCAACAAATAGATTGTTAGGGCCATAATCCACTAGTGAGTTTTTCTAATTCTATACATATTTTGATATTATCATAATATTGTGGAAGCTACATGACCTTGGCCCTTATGCCCTTAGCCCTTGATATTAAAAATAATGACT
The DNA here is from genome assembly GCA_034509205.1 of Ceratonia siliqua. Classification (NCBI taxonomy): domain Eukaryota; kingdom Viridiplantae; phylum Streptophyta; class Magnoliopsida; order Fabales; family Fabaceae; genus Ceratonia; species Ceratonia siliqua. Next base: position 17,949 of record JASKGM010050693.1, read on the forward strand.
ACTTATTTGTTTAACTTTTTTTAGTTTTGTATTCAGATGAAGAGGAAGGGTTTTAACCTTTTAGATAATAGCAACATTGAAGAAGTAGAGTCGTCTCTTTATGAAAGTGGTTATTTGAACTATGAGGTTAGATTAAAATGTTCTCTTGTCTTCCTGGTTGCATTTAATAACTTATTAAATTGTTGGTTGTATGTAATGAATTAACTAATATATTATTGTGAAAACTTAAACTGCTTTTTAGATACTGATATTGGTTCACTGATACATTTACATGAAGAGTATGTGCAATTTGATTTAAGCAAAATATTTCCAGTAAAAAACATATGAAACAATGTTCGTCTAATGGTTATAGCTAATCGAACTGAACCAAACCGCCAATTGCAGTTTGGTTCGTTTATTTCCTCATAATTCACAAGAACAGAAGTTACATAACTGAAAATAACCAAAAAGCACAACCAAACCAAACCAAAGCAAACCAAAGTGCAAAAAATTGTTTGGTTCAATTCGATTCGGTTTTTGCCCTTATAATTCAAATTAACCGAATTAAACCAAACCGTATTTCCTTGGTTGGTTCGGTTTGTAGCTTTGTTCAAAACCGCACCACGTACACCCCTAACTTATAGGACTTGGATCGACCTAGTAAGCTTAACCGGTAACATGATGAACCGACCATCAAACCGGTCCAATTCTAATAATTAGACCGCTTTTACAATTAAATTGTGTTGACTTGATGGTTGAATAGACTAACCAATGACCCAGAGTAATTGACTCAAATCAAATAAAATTTTCTTAATGAACAATTAATTTTATATAATTATTTTACATAAATTAATACTAAGTTATATAATTATTAATTTATCATGATAAAGTTTATCATGTTGATTTTATTTTTAAGTTATATTAAAAGTTAATATATAAACATATTAAAAAGTATCTTAAGTTGTTTTTATCATAATAAAATGAATATAAAAAACAACCGGTTTAATTTGTGACTTAGTGGTTAAACTAGTGGCCCGATGACCTGGTCATTCATCAGTTCAACGTCCGAACTTGTTTCAATAACTATGATTTGAACCATCTGAGTATCGATCATTGCAAACTAGTTTGAAGATTGGCTTGCAACGAATCCTCCATTTTCTTCATGGTAGGTTGCATGTGTGTTCCCTGTACCACAGCCGAGGATCATCCATCACAGCAAGGAAATAATGAAGGAAATAACAATTTGATTAAATTAAGGTGAATTTTATTGATTGAAAGAGAGAATTGCCGAGGAAGGACAAATAGAAGATAGAGGAAACTAGAGAGAGGGAGAGAGAGAGAGGAAAAGCTTAAAGAGTATCTCCACATGCAAAAGCTACAAATTCTGAAGCAGATCTAGCCTAAGGTAGAGTGAATCACACCTAGGACCCACGATGCATTGATGATTCCACTTCATTTAAAATTCATTTCAAAATTGGATGATGCTATAGAAAAGTCAACCTCTCAAGAGGATGAATTTTTCGATACACTTCAAGATTTACGCCTTCATAATTACTTGATTAAATTATAATAAAACGTAAATACATCTAATGGTGAAAAAACTCCACCTCTTGAGAGGTCAAGTTCTCCAGAGTAAAATCTTTTAAAATTTACATATGATTTGTATTTATTGAGTATTGCATAGTTAACATACTATAATATATGTTTACAAGAATTTTTGATATCTATGAAGCAAAGTTCAGAGAACCAAGTTCAATTCCCGTCCTTTTATGATCAACATAGGTAACAGACATAAGTTTTGAGGAAAATGTGAAGGAATAAGATAGAACTGGCAATATCTATCTAACTACTATTTCTAGTATTTAGAGGATCATAGTAGCATAGATAACCTATTTTGGTCTTATTCATATTTCTCCCTCCTTTTCATTATTTGTTAAATCATCAAAGGTGGATTCGTCCTGTTGTATTAACATGCTTGATGTACTTGAATATGTGCTCCCCATTGGAGAAGAAGGTGGGAGTCTTAGAGGCTGTTTGGATCTCCTTTAAGGAGGAGATTTTGAATTCTCCTTCAAGCAAAATGAGAAAATGAGCTGTTCGTATCTGCTTCTTCTTGAAGGAGAAGGAGAAGTAGAAT
>JASKGM010050714.1:0-20057 GCA_034509205.1 Ceratonia siliqua
TTTTATTTTAAAAATTATTATTTTTAATCATGTATATATTTATTTTATTATTTTTAAATTAAATATATAATTTTTATATATTAAAAATTATTAATTTTAAATTCTTTGTGCATGTCTTTTTTAGTAATTTTATCAATCAAAAGTCTTTTTACAGCTTTGCAGCCGAACACATTTTTTGATTCAAAAGTCATTCTCATTTACTACATCTAAACACAAAATAACTTCTAATTCTACTAAAATACATTATTTTTTAAAAATCACCTTCTCATTTTATAAAAGTTATTTTTTTTAAAGAACATCCGAATAGACTCATAGTCGTCTTTTTGTTACTTTTGAATTATGGGCTCTGGCTCTGTTGTGTTGGGGAAGCAAAATTTTGATAGAAGAAATACTTTTAAGCCTCAGGACTGCCCCCACATTAATCTTGGTACATGTATGCTTTTACTATAGGCTATTGTTTCTGCTTGATTACTTGGTGTCAACTAATCTACTTGGATGAATTGGAGCATTTTGCCAATGAGTTTTGATTACCTTACCGCATTATGAGCACTTTATCTTGACGAGTTTCTTTGCACATATTTGGTGCACGTGATAATTAAAGGATACAACAATGTGTCACAAAGTAAAGTTTACTAATTTATAAGTGCACACCTTTTGAGATTTGAATTTTTTTATTTTGTGGCAATACGTTTATAAGCTTTTTAACTATTTTTCCTTGTAATTTTCTTGGTAGCATTTTTGATATTAGTAGGTTGCATATCCCATTAAAGAAAAATTTCTGATTGATGCACTAGATAATAAGTTTAATAAGTTTTTGGTGTCATTGCTGTTGCAGTATTACCTGAATGCATGAGGCTGCTAGTATGGAAAAGATTGTAGATATAACCACTTCAAAGAAAAAGCTGAGACAGTAACACCAGAGCTCAATTTCTTAGGCTTGCCGATACGATTAGTAATAAAAAAGGCCTTTTACAATTTTGTTCCTTGACTGAGTTTTCTGTAAATATGATTAAACTTTATTCTTGATGATAAGCAACAGGGCACTTTAGTTTCATGGGAAGGTTTTAGGGACTGATAGAAGTCTAATTTTGTTTTAGGGAGAGAAAGAGTGTCCCTTCTACATGCGCACTGGTTCCTGTGGATATGGATCTAATTGTAGGTTCCACCATCCTGATCCGACAGCTGTGGCAGGATTTCATTCTCACAACTCAAACCCCAATGGGGAATCAGTTGTGAAATTGAACTATATTGCTGACAACCATAATACAGAATTGGATCCTCTTCAGGTTTTAAGGCCGTCACACCAAACTGCAGCATCAATGTCGTCATATGTTGCATCAGAGCATCCTGTTTTCTTCTCAGATCACTCTTCCCAGATGGATGCAATTCCTCAGGAAGATCTTTTAAATTCAAAATACAATGAGTATCAGGTAGGTTTTTCAACCATAGTATAGTTGTACTAGCAAATTCTTCATTGCAAATGGGAATTTAGGCACACCTTTTGAGATTTAGTTTTGATGACTGAGAATCTCTTAAAATTTGTACACCTTTTGAGAAACATACAATATAAATATTATTGGATCAATGACTTTTTTGTCTTTAAGAGACTGTGCTTAAACAATTTGTCTGGATAATATATATGTGTGTACAAAACTGCTGAATTGGTTCACTAGTCCTGCCATGATCTCCTGCAAGCAGTCACTATATCAAACAGATATCTCTTAATGCATTGTCATCTCCCTTCATTGGGCAGCTATAAAGTCTATGACAATATCATGATAAAATTTATGAGAGCTTCTATTGTTTCTTGTTTTCATGTTATAGACAGCTGCTGTACATAAGATTTGTTCCATGTTCTATGTGAAGTCTTACTCTTCTTGATGTGTGCGTATTCCCACATGTGTATGTGGATGTGGAGGCTTACTTGGATTGTGCTTTAGTGCATGCATGCTTCTGTGCCATCTACCCACACATTTACTGTGGACACCGGTTCTCTTCTTTATGATTAATTAACCATTAATTCATGGGTTGCACAGGCTTTCTTTGTTTCTGAAGAAGGGACTAATCCTCATATATCAGCCTCAGCAGTGAGTAACCTAGTGAAGGCAAATCTCTTTGCCAGTAATCAAAAGTAGACACAAAATGAAGAATTTCCTGAAAGGCTTGGTCAACTAGAATGTGTACTTCATGAAAACTGGACACTGTAAATATAAATCTGCTTGTATGTATCACCATGGTAAGAGCAGACTTCGCCACTGAGTGACTTAACAACAGTAGGTCTCAGTGCCCATAATCAAAAGGATATACAGTTTGAAGATTTCCCTGAAAGACCAGGTGAGATAGAATGTGCATACTTCCTGAAAACTGGATTCTGTAATTATAAATCTGCTTGTAGGTATCACCATCCTAAGAGCAGAGCTTTATCACTGAGTGACTTAACTACAGTTGATCTCAAAGTACATAATCAAAAGCATATACGTTTTGAAGATTTCCCTGAAAGACCAGGTCAGCTGGAATGTGCATGCTTTGTGAAAAGTGGAGACTGTAAATATAGATCTGCTTGTAGGTATCACCATCCTAAGAACAAAGCTCAGGGTCTTGGCTGTGTTTCAAGTGAAATGGGCTGGCCCATGAGAGTGTAAGTTTCTAACTTGTCTTTGAACTAGATTGCATGGTCATAACTTGTAAGTTATGTATTATTATTTTTATATCCTTTTTATATCTCTTGTCCTACTTACCAAGTTAAGTTTATTATTGGGTAGGTAGACTGGTTGCATATATTGTTGAAACTCTATCTGGACAGGAAACCTGATTGAACTTTGTAAGGAAATGCAGTAATCGAACAACAGAAGCTAAGAGCGTATCAATGGAGATGAAATTGTATATTCCAATTTGGTAAAAGTTATCACTTACAGTAAAAGAATATCGAGCATATATACAGATCCTAGGGTAACAAACTAACAAACTCAACCTATCAAAAACTGCCAGCAAAATAAACAAGGGCAAAAATAATAAAAGAAGAAACAACAAACGTAAATACATAAACGACAGCACAAATTTGCAGAAGACTAATTTACGACTTGTAGTTTTGCCTTTGTCCTGTATCCGTTAACAAACTTCGTTTCGTTATTTCATTTTTAGACAATCGTTTTGAACTTGGAAGTATTTGTTGAATCTGCCTTAAGTCAATAACGCGAGACATACTAAGTAGCATTTGTATCTAATTCTAACATATTATTTTAGCGATTCCTTGTGATACTTATGGTTTCTTATTTAATTTAATATGCATGATAGACAATTTTGCTGGCACTATGACCAACAGGGTAAATGTTAAGTACGGGATTAACTGCCATTTTGACTATCCTGAGAATCTTGGGTCATCGGCTTTTCCTGCCAATTCTGTTTCTCTGTCCAGCAATGACTTTCCATCTTTTGGTGATACTACAGATGGCTGGGTGTGACAATGGAACAAGTCTCTAAACCCGTAATAATAGTTTATATATTTTATTATGTAACCTCTTTCTTGTTAACTAAAACTGGACAATATCTTAGGATATTTGAAAGCATTACTTGCAGCTCAAGATGGTCCTTTATTGCATGCATGAATACTGAATAGTTTGCATTATGTATTAAAAAAATCTTAATTTTATATATCAGTAGCAGGTTCCTACGCATGAATTTGCTCTTCTCAAGTTCTCCTGGAAGAAAATTACAATGCCATTTACAAAAAAAATTTAGCGTTTACTTATTTCCTGTTAAAAATCAATGGCCTCACAGCACAGCAGCAGTCGCCTTCCCGGCTTTTAGTTATCGTGTCTTGAATGATTAAACAAGTAGTAGTTAAAGTTAAAAGTTTAGGGAACTTACTATTGAAAAACAAAAGCTTTTTACAAGCACTTGTATTATATTACAAGTGCCACTATAAAAGTTCCAAAGGTTATAGTTGTTAGAGCACATTGGCTAATATAAAATAGATAAGTAATTCAGACCAAAGTAAAGACAAAAGACTCAAATAACAGGAGTCTTAAAAAAAATTGTCTCTCCTCCTACGTTATATGAAGAAAGAATGTGTAAAACAATTAATATTTGAGGGAAAATTAAAACAAATGTTCAATACTCTTTAGCTTCATCATTCATCTGAAAGGCATGCGCGAGTGGTCAGTGATCGTTAGCCAGAGTGAAGATCAGATTATGGCATCCTCCGGTCGGAAGGCAAATCCAGTTGAGGGTTTTAGAAACAGCAAAACCTCTTTTTCTACACAGATAAAACCAAAGGGAATTGATAAATCAAAGATAATAAGTTTACGTATGGATTAGAAATGTGATGTTTTGTCTCAAGGGAATTACCGTTGGAGAGATGACATCATTCTCTACTTTGGATGAAGCATTCTTGGTCACTTGAGATGTTGGCCCATTCCCAGCACCACCTTTCTTCTCATCTCTTGCTTTGCTGAATATCACTGTAAACCCTTCAGCTGAAGCCGGATTATTGACATCCCACTCGCCAAATTTTGGCAGTGGCCGACCTTTGTCTTGCTGCAGATAAAGGGATTTAAACCATAAGCATGGATTGATTATCTTTTAAACCTTCCCCCACCACCTCCCCCTCCCATCACAGACGTAAGCTCAATAAGCTATGGATTTTGGATGGCTAATGACTCATTCATCTCAAGTATTTATTGGAATTGATTCATTCATATAGTGTGCATTTTCGGCATGGAGCATTTCTTTTTTAACTTCTCATGGCAATTGACAACTCATTTGCATTTTAAACCTAGCACTAGAGATGAACTTGATGCCTGCCTGCCAAGATCAATTTCTTTTCTTCAATGTCATAAACCAAAGCCATAACTATTGTTGGAACCATAGAATAAACACATCAAATTCAAATATTCTTTATCTACAAACAAGTGCAAGGATTTTAAATGGCAAACGTGCATGATATGATTTGATTGTGTGAGACGCAATTGATTATATAAAATCAACCTAACGGGATGAATTCCACTGAGCTATCTTATATTAGAATTATGAGCATATGCCTACCCATGAAGTTCACCATTATAGCATACAAATCATACGCACATATAATAGAATTAATCCAACTATGTAATATTTCAACACCAGAAGGTTAATGCTTCATATATGCTTATGAACAACAAAAAGTTGATTGCAATCGAATTGATTGTTTCGATTCTAGCAGTTCCTTTCACGAAAGAATGTGGAAAAGGAGACATAAAAGCGCTACAACTAGTGCATCCTCCAAAAATCAGAATAAGCACTTAATCAAAGATCCTGAAAAATTGAGATAAAAAAAATTACCGATGCCATAAATGACAGAGCTTCCTTTCCTGCAGATGCAGGGAAGAAATGGAAAAAAGATAGAGAGGTGGGAAAGGAAAGGGAGGAAAGAGAGAGACGAAGAAAGCGGGTATTGAGTTAAGAAGAACGAGAAGAGCGGGTGTTAATTTATTAGTCCTTGTTGTTGTGTAAGGTATATGAAAAATTCTTAGCATACATTCTTTGCAGCCATGATAAGTGTAACAAGTTAATAATATTTTACTAAATTAAGTATGCCAATGGAACTTGTTACCTAACACTTCTATATTAAGTGTAAAAGTTCCACCCAAAAAATTGGCATTTACATCTAATTACTGCCTATCTACCCAATTCTTTCTTTCCTTTGTTTTATTCTCATCTTATAAATTATAACCAAAGAAACTACCTGTCCAAATTTCTCTGTTTCATTCTCATCTTACAAAGTCTTAACAAATAATTTTATGAATCTATCCATATAATGATCAATCTTAAGAATAATGTACATCTATGTATTATTTTGTGATGTAAGAAAAATGTCAAATTTTAATATTTACTCCATATAAATAATAAATAATAAGACAACAACACAAAAATAATTAAAAAAAGCTTTTATTTTATCAATATATTAGTAGTTGAATTTTGTTCAACACATGCATTTCTAAATTTATAATATTAAATTGAGATTTTCTTACCTCAATTATTAGAAATCTCGCTAGATGATTTAGAAAAATTTTAAAGTGTTTAACTCTTTATAGTTGATATAAACACATATTCTTTTATAAAAATGTTCAAATAGAGAACTAAATTTTATAAAATATAATATTTTAAAAATATTAAATAGAATTAACCTAATTTTTTTACGACAATATGTTATTTAAATAAATAATTAATTATTAAATAGAGAAAAAAAGTGTAAATAAATCAGAGTAGGTGAAAATGAAAGTGTCCATGGTGGACACGCGCGTCGATATCTATAGGTAGAAAATACCAAATAGATGCTGCCTAAGCTTGCCACGTTAAACGCATAAGAACGGTTGATCTTCGGCCACGTCATCATTGGCTCTCCCGATTCCAACAACTCCGCACTCCAAATTTTCCCCAACCGAAAAGAATAATGCCCACTTATTTCCTCCTAAACACCCAAACTAACCCCATATATTATCTGAATTCACCATAAAACCGCCGCAAATATGACCATTTTCGTCATCTTATTCTTACCCCTACTTGTCATCCCACTTTTCTTTCCCATTTCGTAGCGTCTCTTTCTCGTTCTTCTCTCTCAGTGTACTCTCTTTTGTTTCTCTGTTTCTGCAAAAATGGCGACGGGATTGTTCAGGAGGGCGATTTCTAGGGTTTCATCATCGCCGGCATCGACGTTGGTGAGGATTCGAGCCCACGCTTCCGAAGCTCAAGCCCAGCAAGTCGAGCCCACAGCTCGAGACGCGACCAGCTTCAAGACCTTCCAAATCTACCGATGGAACCCGGAAAATCCATCGAAACCTCAGCTTCAGGATTACCAGATCAATCTCAAGGAGTGTGGGCCCATGGTCCTTGACGCCTTGATCAAAATCAAGAACGAGATCGATTCCTCGATCACTTTTCGCAGGTCTTGCCGGGAGGGGATCTGTGGGTCCTGCGCCATGAACATTGATGGTTGTAATGGGTTAGCTTGCTTGACTAAGATCCCTTCTGGATCCAACACCACAATTACTCCTTTACCTCATATGTTTGTGATTAAGGATCTGGTGGTGGATATGACCAATTTCTACAATCAGTACAAGAGTATTGAGCCGTGGTTGAAGAGGAAGAACCCATCTCCCGTGCCTGGGAAGGAGATACCGCAGAGCAAACAGGACAGGGCGAAGCTTGATGGGATGTACGAGTGCATATTGTGCGCATGCTGTAGTACATCCTGCCCCAGTTACTGGTGGAATCCTGAGTCCTATCTTGGTCCCGCCGCCTTACTCCACGCTAATAGGTAACGGATGCTTTTTTGCTTTTCGACCCGTACACTTGTTACAACTCTTACCTCCATTTTTAATTTTTATATAGTAATAGTAATAAATAAATGATAGATAATGATAAAATAATAAATATAATGGTGATACAATCCATAAAAAAAAATGGTGCACGCATTAATCTTTAAGTTTATGGGCATTGAATTTGTCGGTTATGGTATATTTATTTTTAATGAATTAGTCTATGGTTACTGAGTATGTTATCTGCTGCATTCTGTGTTCATGTCTGATTTATATGCTATGGTCTGTGATTCAGCAAGCATGGAAGAGTTTTCCTTTTAGTTCTTAAAGAAACTGAGGGAGGCAAGAGGGCTAGCAATTTCTGTGCCTTTTTTTAATCTTTAGGCAGACTAAAAAGTGAAGTTTAGCTTGTCTTCTGTTCTTTGTTTTAATTAATTTTCTATTTCTTTTTTCGAAATCTGGTTTTAATTGTTTGGAGAGAACTCAGTGGGTGTTGATCTCTATCTACTGTTGTTTTTTTTTTGGGATAGAAATATCTATCTACTGTTGTGTTTGTAATATATTTGTTCAATTGGCATTGTCGTTGGCATACATCATAATGAGAACTCTCCTGACGTAGTTAAGTCTATGTCTATTATATTTCTGATGTATCCACATTGAAAGACAATTTTCTACTAAATTCATTGCACATGATAAGCTTCCATGTAATTATGTTAGCTGCATAAAGGTGGAGGACTGGAGGATAATATTGAATCAGCAAAGAGATTGGCAATTATTTCTATTAAATTCATTGGATATTGGTATTTGGGTTGTCTGTTGCTAGAAACTGAGGTATTGTCTGTGATGGTATGTGCAGGTGGATAAGTGACAGTCGTGATGAGTTCACTGAGGAGCGATTGGAGGCCATTAATGATGAATTCAAGCTCTACCGCTGCCACACCATATTGAACTGTGCTCGTGCCTGCCCAAAGGGCTTGAACCCTGGAAAGGAAATCTCTCATATCAAGCGGCTTCAGTTGGGAATTGCTAAAGCTTGAGTTTCTATTGTTAGAAGCATTATGGTTTGTGCAATTAAACATTTATGCTGGGATTTTGTTCTCCTTTGAATGTGGTGGTAACACAGCTTTATTTTTAATAAATCTTCTCATCTATTTTTCAGCCCCTTTTGTATAAATTGGGCTTTCAAGTATTTATTGTTTTTTTTTAATATTGAAATAACTGTGAATGGGAACCTTTCTCATGATTTGGCTGCTGTCATTTTGCCCATTAGCTCTGTACTCTGCCCAAAAAATTAAAAGGAATGCCTGCATCATAGTTTGTCTAAAACACATGAATGTAAATGTATTGGAGGACATGGAACCACTCAAACTGTGCTACGTTTGCAGCCATTATGTAGCAAATGTCAATCATGTTCTATTCTAGGTCATGATGGCGACCATTTTATTGCCGGAAAGTGCATTTGGGAAGTCAAACGAGGAAGGAAAGAAAGCCAAAGTGATGAAAACTAGTGTCTAAACGGATTGCTGTTTGGTTCTGGCGCCCTCTAGTTGATGGATGACAAGTATATTTTGTTGCTCCTTCACTGTATTATAAATAGATTTTGTACGGAATCAGGGCCAAGCCGTTGAAAACCAAAATTACTTGGATAAATAATCCCAAACAAGAGCTCCTTGTATCAATTTATCCCGAACCGAAAGCTTAAGGAGAATGGCGACATGAAAAATTAAAACAGAAAGTGCTTCCTTCATAGGATTCTGTATGTATACTCAAGCAAGGCAACTTGGAGTCTTGTATTGGGTGCATGAATACTTGGTTGGGTCCTTATAAGCTACTTGAGCACCCTCCCTTTGCGAGTTAAATTTTGAGGGTAAATTTTACTTTAGAGGTCTTTATCAAGTAGTATCAGAACAGTTCAGTCTGAAGAGTTTCCTTGGTTTGATGGTCGCTATTGTCGTAGACGTTACCCTTTTAAGGGGGTGGATTGTTAGGATATGCAAGAAAGACAATTTGGAGTTCCACATAGAGGGCATGAGCACTTGGTGGGAGACTTATAAGGTCTTTAGGCATCCTCTCTTCACAAGTTAACTTTTAAGGATAAGTTTTATTTAGTGGGTGTTTGGATGAGTTTCTGTTTTTTAACAGTTGTTTTAAATAGAAGTGTTAATTTTAAAAAAAGTATTTGATGTTTGGATGTAGTTATGTAAAAGTGATTTTAGTGAAAAAAACATATTTGTGGTGTTTGGATGTAAAAATGTAGAAGTACTTTTGTGTAGGTAAAATTACTTAAAAAGATATGTAAAAATATTTTTTATATTGTGTTTAAATTTCAAAAATTAATTTTTTAAAATTATAAAATATTATTAAGAATAAAAATATGTTAACAGTGTAAATGTATTTTTAATACTAAAATTTTCTCTTTCTTCCATTTAAACTGCTTTTAGTTAAAAGTTAGAAAAATAAGTTTCTAAAAATAATTACTTTTCAGTTTTTTTTAACAAAAACACTTTTGTCTAAAAGCAATTGTCAAACATCACTTTTGACCAAAAGTATTTTTTTTAAAAAAAAAGATTTTTTTAATAAAAAAGTAATAACGAAACGAGCCCATAAACCGTTTCAAAATCAAAAAGTGTACCCACTTAAATACAAGATGTTCATTACATCCATGCACAGCATGCATATAATTATAGACATGTAAAAGAAATGTTGTACAACATACCTTTGACCTAATATCATTCCAATCACGAAGATATCACCTTTATGGCCATGAAGTTGACGGCAGTAGCTTGTAATTCACATTCTTTCATGTTTACTCCATTTGGCAATGGTCAATATGGTTAGGCCTATCATTGAGATAAATTTATGAGAACTCTGTGTACCAAAATTGTATATATTTTTTCCCTGAAACCTTAAAAGATAAAGAAACAATGTATATACAGGATGCAACAATGACTGAGACACAACTTGTTGTAATTGTGACATCACAAAACAGCCACCACTATGTGTGCTATGCTGCCAAGAAGGTCCTTAAATTGCACAGGTATACTTAACTATAGCTGAATTACGTTGTTGTCTAAGACACTTTTTTACTTGATTATTAAAGTATTTTTTGAGCTACATTCAGATATATCAATGTATCCAATACTTTTTTATTTATTTTTTTTTGTTCTTCTTTCTTTAATTATTTTTGTTTGTATTTTTGAATTTTTTTTTACATTTTCTTTAATTTTTGATTTTTTTCTTAAAATTTTTTGATTTTTTTCTTAGAATAAAAATTATAAAAAAAAATAAAACAATAAAAAAAAAATTTGATGTACCGATAAACACCAATTATCAAATGTTAAATTCACTATACTTCTGAAGTAGTAACCAAAAGAACCTAGCGAGCAACGTACCTTAGATTTGATAATTCGATTTTCGTCCCAAGATCATTCAAGTAGAAAAAAAGAAATCTCCTGCTCGTTATAGTATGGATATATGCAATTATGCAGGACTCAACACCTGGAAATTCTTTGCGGCGTGTATAATCAATCTCAGAAACCTACTTTATTTATCTTGCTACAAGGGAGAGGTCCATAAATGTCACTCGCTATTTCGAACTCATTGACTGATATTACCCCTGCCACTCTTCATATATAAACGACTTCCTAAAATCCCTATATTCAACTTGGTAAAAAGCATTATTGCTTTGCCCATACCAGCTTTTGGTGAAAAAACAGGTTTAAAAATCACCTTTCAAACATCATAAACAAACGCAATTCTTAGTGTTCAATCTCACAATCATGAAGGTGGAATCCAAGAGAAAAGGCATGGATTCATATAAAAAATAATAACTAAACATCCTCGTGGTGCATGGGTATTTTAATTATGATAGCTGTTCAATCTCAATCATGCTCAAAAATATCTCAATTCTTGTGTCACCGTATATGCTTTTCTCCATAATTGATGTCTGTTCAGACGAGTTAGACGCATTTTTCCGCATCTTCCCATTCACAAATCAAATCAGTGTTTGCTATAAGGCTGTAAGAAAATACTAGTACAATGAATTTGAATTCTTATTCTAGAAGAAATTATGTCTCGTTGAAGCTTCACATCCAGGATTTCAATACAACTAGAGAAATCCGCACATTATCTTGAGTAGTGCATCTTCAAAGTTCTGGAGATTGCACGGCCTAATAGCTAGTTCTCGGGATGATAACTTGAAACGAGATAAGGTGTATAAAAATTATATTCTCCTCGACAAACCCAGAAATACGGCAGCTGATGATATCTGCACCCTAAGATCAGCAATATCCACATCATGACCACCTTCAACCAGGCCCCACCTGTCAACCTAAGAAAAGAAGAAAAAAAAAAAGAACAGATTCATTTCTTAGAAGATTATGTTAGACCCATGCACTGTAGTTCAATTTTTTTTATTTAATTTAATTCTTATAAGTTTGAACTCACAATCTGTACTTTAACATTTAAGCACAAGTTTGTAGAGTCCTGTACTTTAATATTTAAGACCGAAGCTTGTTTGTGCACGAGGTTATAGAGGGCTACTCAAGTAAGTACCTGTAAATCTTCTTCAAGTCTAATCAATTCAATTGCTTCCTCAATCTGCAATTTACCACGAACCAATCCAATAGCAATAATTAAAGAGTGTGCTGCCGCTGCAATAGCATCAATTGCTGCCAATTCACAGTGATCTGTCTTCTCTAAAAGGTTCTTTATGGCCTTTGCAAGACCAACTTCCTGCTTCCCACCAAAAAAGGTGGAGTATACAACAGGCTTAAAGCCAAATTCTGACTCCACCCAACCAAGTAGAGGATCAATTTTTTCCACTTGGCGATCTGAAAAATTAGAAGACATGCAAATTATAATTAATCTATCTTTCTTGAACTACATAATAATAATAATAATTTCAAGAATATGCGAGATGCTTCTTAACCCAAATAGCTTTAAGCTATGAGAACATTGCAACAAATACATGTTTAACTATCACTTTAGGTACAGCTAGAATCTACTCGAAAAGAAAATTCAAAAGAAAACTCTTTGATGCGCCAAATCTTTGAATAACTTCCACAGGTAACGGAAACTTGAAGACACAATTTACCTAATTATTCATTAAATTACCACCTACTCACCTTCATGGTCAAAGCATCTACAGGTAAAAATTAAAATACAGACCTAAACTAGTAAGAAACTCCAACTCCTATATTATCTCAGCCTTCCGGATGAACCAAATTCCAGCAACTATACTACAGCATTATTCACATAATTTGAAGTCCAGATTCATTGTTCTTTATCTTCCATGGAATAAATGTTCCACTGCCAGAGTTATAAAATTCAAATAGTTACCTGATGTGTTCACTTTTGCACAGTGCCCTTTTCCTTAGTCTATATTAGTGGTACTTGGTCTATATTAGTGGCAGTGGGTCTATATCAGTAGTGGTAGTGGGTCTAGGTGTTAGTAGTTAGCTCCAAGGTGGTAGTAGTTAGCTCCAATTAAAGGAGATCACTGTGGCCCATTCCCTTAGATTGTTTATCCTTATATTGTGCAATATGCTATGCTAGTCTTGTTTGATAGTTCACCTATATGTATTTCGTGTTTGTATTATGATGGTTATGTAGAAGTAAAGTTTCCAACTCCTCTCCTCTTCCTCTGTTTCTTCAACCTCTCCCTTCTTTCTAAAATTATACACATCATTACCATGGACATATTTAAACGAATCACACCTCAACACATCAAATTAACTTTTTACAACCCATTATTTTGCAGTTCAGGTTTTGAATTTGTACATAATTTATCATGCAGATGATAAGTAGAACACCATTCAATGCTTCAGCACAAACTTTTATCGGCTAAACAAATAGCTGAATAGACCTCTAACGGAGTATTCTTTTGCCCTTTTTTTTGTTTTTCTCTTTTATGATGATATTGATAACCCCAATCAGCATGAATTGGCATTAGGCGAACACAAATTTCATTAATTGAGATTATTAGATCAGACATATGGGAATACATATCAACTATAACTTACCATGGACATAGCTTGTCAGATTATTGTCATCAGGAGCACGACAAAAGACTAAGTCTCTATCAAATTTCTTCATCAAATGCTCAATAATCTTGGTATGGGTGACAGGAACTCTTTCCAAGGCAGTACAAGCAAGTTTCATAAGAGGCATCGTGAAGGGTCTTATGCCATCTGTTTGCTACAATTAATCAAACTTCATTACACAGTCCACATTAAATGATACTATAAGCAGTAATAACTACATTTTAAACAGAATACCCAATTTTAAATGGAGAACTTTAAAAATCTTAGTTGACAATTGAAAGGCCATAAATTCATATGGAATAGAGGGTGGCAGGGTGCACAGTATTAATCCACAAAAAGTGGATTGAAGTTAATATTAAACTATTTGGAAGAAAACTTTGGAATTAGAAATACAGCTTATACTTTTTAGATAAACCCGAGGGAAATGGTTAGCATATTTCTCTGTTATGATGACTGTCGGTCGCCCTTTGGTTGAGATATCTTTCTGATTTATTACCGAAGCAGCCAACTCTATCAGAGCAAAGTAAGATGTTTCAACTGACTGTGCTGTAATCCACCAGTTAGGTCGTATCATCTTGCACCTTTTCAAACTAAAACTCTACTTAAACTGTCAACACAGCTAGCCATGCTCAGTTGATATGGACAAAATATCAGTTTACCAATGTCAAATAGTCTCTGGCAGAAAGAATTGAACTTCTAAACAGTTTGTTCTCTTGGCTTGAGGACGATTTAACTAAAAAAACGTCTGGCAACCTAAGGCTTCAATGTTTCTCTAATGCCTATTGTCTAAAATTTGTAATTAATTCCGTTACTGTAAGAAGGGATTACCTTCACTTTAATTGCAGCTTCTCTAGGAAATTGTGGTAAACATTTGCCAACATAGCTATAGTACTAGAAACCTGGGTGATTTGTCATATAAACTTACGTGAATGGAAGTAAATGCTAAAAGTAAATAATTGGCTACTACAAGTTTCAGGCTTGCTTGTCAGGCTGTAATTTATCAAGGCTGAAAAAAATATATTCAGTTCAGAAATCGTACCTATTGCAGGAGTGCAAGTATTTGTGAATATGTCAAACCTAGATTCACTTCCAGTTCTGGTAACTTATACAATTCTGCAAACTATCATGTCTTTTTAAGATACAGGATTCCTGAGAGAGTTCATTGGCGGTTGTTTTATGTATGTTGTGGTTGTTCTTTTAATGACTATAATTCCGATTCTTTTTTTCTTCTAACCCAGAAGAGATTAATTGAAAAAAACGTAGCATAAACCTAAAGCTAGAAAAGAATAAACTTCAAGACACGGGGATACCTGATATTCCCATTCAGCAGCTATGGCCTTAGCAAGAGCAAGAGTGGGGAGCTTGAGAGGCCTCTTGGAAGGTGTCTTGAGAGTTCTGTAATCCAGCATCACTGTCCAACCATTCCCATCATCAGCCTCCCTGGTCGTCACCTGCTTGTAGAACCGCTTACCCACAATCGACCCAGTCATGAACGACAAGGGCATGGTCACTGAAGACGACGACAACGTATCACGCCTGCGATTGGAGTTGGGTGCCTTGAGGTATATGCTATCATGGTCCTTCACATTGCTACCGTCCGATGAAAAGGTAAAGGAGGAAGATGGAGCCTGAGGTTGAGATTGTTGGACGTTGGGCACAGAAGTGAAGTGGCGAATTGGGGAAGCTGAAAGTGCAATGAGAAAAGTTTTGGTTTTGATTACTTGTATGGATTTTCTTAATAACGAAGTGACCATTTTTCTTAGTTGGTGAAAAGCTTGTGATTTGGAGTTGAGTAGGGTTCTCGCAGAAGGCTAGAACAAGAAGGGAGAGAAATGAAATGAGCAAGGCGAGAGAGAGAGAGAGCGAGAGAGTTTTTTTTTTTTTTTTTAATTGGGATCAAAGAAAGTGGATGGTGTGGAGTAGAGACCGCGCTTCCTGTTTGTGAGGCCCATGAAATGAGAACTTTGGGCTGGGCTTCATTATCTGTCATTGTTAAATCTACTTGAATAATAAAAACAAAACTTCCGGTTTTGGTATGTAACTAAAAAGGGAAGTGGGTACTGTTTATGTATGTCCATTTTGGCGCATGGGTGTTGAGTCGGGTTGAGCAGTTTTATGTGTATGAATTTTAGTTTAAATTTATTTTATATTCATAAGTTAGGTTTGGATTCAAACTCATGAGTAAAGTTTGGCTTGGTTTATTATATTAATTTTTTTATAAATATAATTTATGTTTTAATATAATAATAATAATATTTTAAATAAATAAAAAGAATTATAAAATCATAAATAATAAAAAACATATATCTCTTAACATTTATGAAATATATTAAAATCTTACTTCAAAAACTTAGATCTTGTACATTAATATTATTATCATTATTATTACTTAATTTTGATCTATAAAAAATAATTATTTAATTATAAAATGATTATTATGATATGATAATAATAATAATAATAATGTTTTATAATAAATAATAATTTTTAATAATTAAATAAATTTTTTTATAAATGATAAAGAATAAAAAAAAAGATGATCAGACATTATATAAAAATTTGATGTTGATAAAGTATACAAAGTTAAGACATTAATAAATAATCTTTTCATTTATTTATAAATAATGAAAAAAATTTCATACGTAATGTAGTGTTGCAAAATATTGGGCAAACAGGGCACCTCATTTCTCAATTCTTATCAAGAGTTAGCAGGAATTCCAAAATAAAATATTAGACTTCTCCGAAAAAGTGGGCTAGCTCAAGAAGTTCCTTTGCTGCACGGCTGCACGTGGACTTTGAATTTCGTTATCAGCGAAAGAGCGGAAACACTAATAGACTAATGGACTGGACACCTAGCCTTTTAGATGGGTCAGGTTTATTCATCATCACCTCTACGCATGGCCCGTCCCCACCAACCGAGCACCAGCTGAGCTGAGGTCCCAATCCTTGTTTCTATATAGAGGGAAGACGGGGGATAGGGGAAATTACATTAGACTAGGGATAGGGAGTGGAAGAAGGAGATGGGGGAGGTTTCCTGGAACTCGCAGATACTGGAAGGGGCGTACAGCGTTTGCGGATGGCTTGCCTTCGTCCTCTGGTCGAGCTGCTTATACCCTCAGCTTTTCTTGAATTTCCGAAGAAAAAGGTCAGTTTCATTTAATGAATTAATCTGTATATAATGATTTGATATAGAATTAATTGGTTGGTTCCTTTCCCGATCAATCGGAAAAGCGTGGAAGGGCTGAACTTCAACTTTGCGTTGCTGAACAACACTAAACATACTGTGTATTTCATCTACAACGCTGCCTTATACTTCAGCCCTGCTGTCCAGTTTCAGTACCGTATGAAATATGGATTTCACCAGGTACTGCGATTCATTCATTCCATTAACATATATATTTTCATCTTCTCCTTCAAACCAAGTTATTTATATTATACATGCTTCCCCCTTACAAATATGACTAGTTTAATTATCTAAACAAAAGTCATTGCAGTGATATTTATAGATACTCATTTAGATAAGTATTGGGTTGTTGATGAATGAAGTTGGGATAATTCAGGGGATGGGCCCCATGTAGATGGTGGGTGGAGGGTGGACCCGTTCTTTGATTAGAATGCGAAAGAAAAAGAAGAATAAAGTTAAAATGGGAGGGCATGATGTTGACGTTTATGCTACAGTGAATGCTTATATAATTATAATTATATTGTGCAGATGATACCAGTGGCAGCAAATGACGTGGCTTTGTCGCTCCATTCGGTTATATTGACATTGCTAACCCTATTCCAAATTGCAATTTACGACGTACCTATCCTATCGTATCTTATATTCTTATTCCAGTCGTGATTTGTTTAAATATTTTATGTTATTTCAGTTTTGAAGATCACCGACGATTAATTGTTTAATTGGTTTGCAGCGCGGAACTCAGACGGTCTCCAAATACACCATTGTTATGCTGAGTGCGGTGTGGTTGGGTGTTGTGGCTTGTTATTTCGTAGCTTTGCCTTCTCAATCTTGGCTTTGGTTTCTCTCCATCTTGACGTATCCTACTCTCTTTCTCATGACTCCTTTATTTATTTAACCCTCTGCTTTCAATATTTCAAGTCTTAGGCTAATTAACCCTGTATTTATTTGGCATATATGCAGCTCCATACAAGTATGCATCACGTCTATCAAATATATACCACAGGCAGTGATGAACTGTGTGCGCAAGAGCACAGATGGATTCAGCATTGGTTATGTTCTGCTTGATTTTTCCGGAGGAACCTTCAATTATGCACAGATGGCTATGCAGTCCCTGGATCAAAGTAACAAACTAGTCACCATACTTTACTCTTTTCTTGATTCCACCTTCTCTATATATCGATCCATGAACCATTTCGTGTTAATTTGGTCGCAGATTCTTGGGTGAACTTATATGGAAACATAGGAAAACTCTTGCTATCTTTGGTATCCATGGTGTTTGACCTGCTTTTCATCTGTCAGCATTATTTGGTGTACCCCGCAAGAAAAGGCCCTCCTTCCTCCAAGTTGGATGAACAAGTCACGCAACCGCTTCTCGCCCCCTTACTACGGGAAGATGATATTACAACGCCCAACAAGTCATCCTCCATCGAGGATGAAAATGTATAGATAAATACTTTATTTCATTAAACCAAATTGTACCATATTTGTCAGTCTGAATTGAAACTACTATATAGTTGTGATAATGTAGGCAACATATAGATTTTATTATTACACACACCAAAATATCTTAGGTGGGGCCTGGGAGCACATACAGAGAAAGAGAGAGAGAGTGTGTGTTGTAATTATCGATAGCTTGTCCTATCATCACTCATCGTGGCATTATCCTACGATGATAATTTCATTTTTTAAATAAGGTTGCTTCTTGTTTCTTCAATAAATAATACCCGTGCATATATAATTTCATCACAATGCTTTAGTTTTATGATTAAACATGTTTGTCATTATTAAAATTAGAAGGAAAAAAAAAAGGGTTTTTGAAGAATCAACGTTTATGAGTATTGAATACACGCAAATGAAATGGCTTGTTTGAAACTGGTTTTGATTTATTATTATTTATAAAAAGAATAAAAATAGTTTGAAAGAATATGGGAGCAGTATCGCTGTTTAAAGTGAAAGAAGATAATTTTTACTTAAAAATACATATTTATAACTATTTTTAATAAAAAGAATTTTATTATGTTTTTTGTGTTTTAAAAAATTAAAAAATAAAAACAAATAAAAATATTATGTCAAATAAATTTTTTATTTTCATAAAAAAATCTGAAAACAATTACACATTAAATCAAATCTTATTAAATTTTAATCGTTCTTTTAAAAAATAAACAATTATAAATTTTTATGTGATTTTATGTTTTTTTAATTTTTAATCAACCCAAATTTATTAAATAGCCGCTCATGTGTTTTTTAAAGAGATACCGGATCCTTATTAGTTACAAACACACGTTTTATACTTTATAATTCTAAAATGGACTACCCAATTAGAAGCTGTTTCAGTTTATCGTTTTGGGAATTAAAGAAAAATTCGACAAAAACTGCGTAATCGGTGATGTATCCCGTTTACCTGATAACAATGTCTCTCATCTGACCTCTTTTTCTGTATTTAGCATTATTTAGTATGTTGTTTGAGGAGGAAGAGTGAGAGGGGAATTATCAGATGAAGACGACGTGGAATTTTGCAGCTCTGCAACTAGCATACACCGTGTTTGGATGGACTGCTTTCTTCGTTTGGGCTTGCAGTTTCTACCCTCAGCTTCTCTTGAATTTTTTCAGGAAAAGGTATTCTATTCATTTCAATCCCATTCCCTCCACTGTTTTCTCTGTCAAACCCACAATTCAATTTTCACTTTCAAATACAAATTCCAGTGTGGCTGGCTTGAGTTTCAACTTTGTGCTCTTGAACAACACCAAGCACATCTTGTACCTCATTTACAACGCCTCCTTGTACTTCAGCCCCGCCGTTCGCTTTCAGTACCATCAAAAATATGGATTTCATCAGGTTTTTCAATTGCCTCCCTTTTTCTTTTTCTTTATTAATTCAAAACCATATACTTTGTTTGATTTTGATTCTCAAATATAGCTTCTGTTGTTTATAGGCAACCTGAGTTTTGACTTTGGATTCAGAGAACGATAATGCAAGGGGAAACAGGTTATTCTGGGGCGTTGGTATATCTTTTTATAATAAAAAACTTGTAATAATGGATCACTCAACAATCTATTTTAATATAATATTCAATAATGGATCACTCAACAATCTATTTTAATATAATATTCACACAACAATAATGGACACCAACTAATTTTATTCTACAGAAAAGGAAAAAAGCGAAGATACCATGGAATCGAAGGACGCCAGTGTGGTAACAAGGGCACATGGCGTCTGCCCCCACCAATTAGGGCCAATGCTCCCGTCTACGAAAATAATTCACTTAAGCAAATCACGACGGAGGAGCCTCTAATTGCAGGGCCCCAGCACCGTCATTTGATTTGGACCAGGCCCAAAATACAAAACACTATTGCCCTTCCCTTGTTCACTATTCAAGTTATTCCGTTGATTTGTGCATCTAAAAACCACAAATAAATCTTGCGTTTAAAGGAAGCTTAACCAAAATTCCCAGACTACAAAGCTGGAACTGTTATGATTAATACTGATTTTCTTTAAAGTGGGGTGGGGGGGGGGGGGGGGGCATTGGGGCC
>JASKGM010050754.1:0-20053 GCA_034509205.1 Ceratonia siliqua
GATAGAACAGAGATAGAATCAATTTACCTCAAGCCAAACCAAAACATTAGAGAATGAGAATTAACAACCTAATACATACCCCACGGATATTGCAGGAAAAAAAAAAACCCCAATCGAGCTTAAACCCGTTTATCTAGGAAGAAAAACTCCACCATATTAAATACTTAGATAGTCACTGGAATGAAGAAAAATTTACTTGATATGAAGGCTTTTCCTCAGTAACTGAAATGATGCTCTGATTCTTGGCAAGGAAGCACACTACTGCACAAGTTTAATAGTAGAAGGAGGCAAAAATGATAAGGAAACAAATAGCTGGAGCTACTATCCCAAACAGAGAAGAGAAATGCTCTGGAACCAGAATTTTATCTACCTAATATCTACCTAATATGGGTAAGGTAGCTAACCGTGGACCTCTCCTAGAAGGCCACGTGTAGTTAGTCCAAAAATATCTGTACCTCTATATATTATATATATGTATGTATTTTTTTTTAGAAGAACAATTTCCCACCATTCTCATTTTCTAGTGTCAAAATTTAAATAAATTCTACTCATTCAATTTATTAAATCATGGTTGCTCTCATTCACCTATTTGGAATAGAGGAAAGAAATTTCTTTGGGGTAAAATTTAGATCAAGGATTATATTGGTGACATTATATGTAGACAATAAAACAAGTTTACATTCATGATTGTCAAGTCTAACTGAATTAGCCTTTTTTACTTAAGTACTTTATATATGATCCAAAAGGAATGTTGCTATAATTACATAACATGTATACTAAATGGTATCTTAGTTTTAGCTATTATTGAGAAGAACTGAAGGTATAGCTAGCTCATTTCAGAATAAGAGATACATCACAAAGCTATTGAAGAAATGAGATTTTCACTTAGTTTTACATAATGCAGACATATAATATTGGTTATGAAAGGTAAAGGAGCTTAATTATAATATTTTCAAGATTGTGGGGTTGGCACAAGTAATGAAAGTGCGGAATACCGATATGACAAAGGTAACTAAAGAAAATTAATGCTTCCTACTTTCCCCCTGTACACAGAAATTGTAATGAGGGTTGATTCAGAGTGGCAATTTATAAATAAGTACTTATCATTATGTTTCCCTCAGTACACGTGGTTAAGACATAGAAACATAATGATAAAATTACAATGTATATACCCAGTTAATTTGTCAGCACTTATAAATAAGTACTTATCAAGTAATCAATATTTTGCTATTGAGATATCAAAATGGCATCCCACGTCATAACTAATTAATATACCCAACAATGAAATGATAACGTTTAAGTTTTAACTAATGGGTTTTGGTATATTTCCCGTTGTTTATTTATGCCTTCTAATTATAGAAAATGTGATATTAAGGTTGTGGGTTTTCCTTAGATTCTAGCTCACTGTCTCCATGGTTCTCTCGCCGTCTCCATCACCCTTCATAGGAGTAAGTTTCTTTTTTGAGCTTTTTGGTTAGTTGCTGTTAATTTACAATATAAAAATATCTCCTAGCTAGGATTATACTTATATATATTTGAAGATCCCTGAACACAGCAAAAACATAGTTTGCATTGAGTAAAGAATATAGTGAGAGTTTTATGTTTGAAAGTTATTAAATAAGGTAAGATTGATTTTGATTGATATCAATGTCAATGAATTATCTCTCCTCATATATATATATATATATATATATGGGCTTTTTCATCACCCATAAATTTTGTATAGGTACTGGTACCACAGCCCACTTTTATATGTGATCTTTCATCTTGCATAGTTTGAATCAAGAACAATATTGACTTGGTTTCATTATTTGTGATCTTTCATACACTATTGGTGTTATTCAAAAAATAGAAAAATACATGTATTGTTTATATCAATATGCACTTTGCTTTCTTGCATCATGACGATCATCTTATCTTTATCTACGAGATATACTTGGTTTTAGTGTTCATCTTATTCATCTAGATGGGATCTTTTGTGCAAATAAAAATGTGGTGTTATATTATTATTACATTATGTGTTTGTATATATATCGTGTGTTTGAGTGCACCCAAATCCAAACTCACATGCTTAAGGTCGTGCCTAACCAAATAACAGACACATTTGAATTAAAATTAGATAAATGCCTAATAAATTATGCTTCTTGATGTAAGAGAATGTGATTATTGAATTCTTATCATATTAGTCTATGTTACTAGTATTCACCTGTGAAATTTTATACATGCCTATGGTTTGAATTTGGTATATGACTATTAAATATTTTTATTACTTATGTATATGATACTTTTGCTAACCCTAAACTATAGACTACTTTAGGGCATGTGATGTAAGGATAACAAATGAGCCTAGAGAAATAATAATCATCATTAGGATCATATCCAATCACATAACTAGCTAGATATAGAATTATAGAATAGCTAATTAGAATAGAATGTCGTACTTTAGAAGAACTTGAATTTATGATTTCTACCCAATATCAGAGGTTAATTTATTAGTTTGAGTTAACATACAACATCAATGATGTGTGTGTGTGTGTATATATATATATATATTGGTATACTTCATTGCTACATGAAATTATTATAGCGATTCAGGCCAAAAGAATATAATATGTTTGAACATCATCATCATTTATTTAGATTGTTAGTTCACAAGATTGGGGCTGTTTTAACGTACTTTTCTTTGAGGACATTAAAAAGCATGATGAAATTTTGTGCTTGAAATTCTTTATAGGTTGTCATACCCATGGACGTACTTGCGCATCGTAAATGGATGGATAATCAATTGAAAGATAAACGACATTTGAATGATGAATTTGTTGATATGGTGTACTAGTTTATCACATCTGCATGTGCACAAGAAAATTTAGTGAACAAAGGAAGGATTAGGTGTACTTTTAGGAAATACAAATGTAAGAGATACAAATTGCCCGATGAAGTGACTATTGATTTGCTTCATAAGGGGTTTATGGACAATTATTACTATTGGACTATTCATGGGGAATCAATGCTACCTATCCCCTAAGAAGTAGTAGAAAATTATTACTTTGTCCCTGGTGGACAAAGAGAAGAGTACAATGTTTATGAATAAATGGTAATTGATGCTGCTGGATCATCAGTGATCAAAGAGCCTAACCTAGATGCACAGAGATTTTTTAATATGTTGGCAGCCACTCAAGCTCTATTATGGGATAGGTGCCAGAAGTATTCAGAGTTATCAATGGCAATTGATAGTCTGAGCCTGAAGAGTGATCATAACATGACGAATAGTTGTTTTAATTGCATGGTAGATATAATGAGTGATGCAATGCCAAGTGATAATCAAATGCCTCCTTGTTTTTATCATACCAAAAAGTCAGTGGAAGAATTGGGCTTGAGTTGTATAAAGATTTATCAATGTTCTAATGGATGCATGTTGTATTACAAGGATGATGAGAATGAGAGGAATTACAAATTTTGTTGGTGGAATGCTACAAAATTTCCACTTAAATGGGTATTATTAAAGAAACCCCCTTGAAATGGATGTGGTATTTTCCAATTGTTCCAATGCTATAAAGACTTTATTCATCAATAGCCACTGCATGTCACATAAGATGGCACTGGGAGAATCCAATAGAACCTGGTATCTTATCTCACCCATCAGACGGAGAAGCGTGGAAATATCTTAATTAAACTTATCCTGATTTTGCTCGAGACTCCCAAAATGTAAGATTAAGATTATGTAGTGATCGATTTTCTCTGTATGGGTTGTCTGGAAACTATTATTCATGTTGGCTATCATTCTTACGACCTTAAAACCTTCCTTCTTGGATGTGCATGAAAAGAGAAGTTATGTTTCTAACCATAATCATTCCACGTGCATCTAATCCAAAAACTAAGATTGATGTGTACCTGTGACCATTAATAAATGACTTAAAAATGTTATGGAATGAAGCTGTGCAAACTTATGATGTGCCATTGTAACAAAATTTCATGATGAGGGATGTTTTGATGTGGACTATCAATGACTACCTTGCATATGGGATGTTGTTTGGTTGGATGACCGCTGGAAAACTATCTTGCCTGTATTGTATGGAGAATTTTAAGGCATTATCTCTCAAACATAGTAGGAAGACTTCTTTTTTTATTGTCATAGGCAATTCTTGCCCATGGATCATCTATATCAGAAGGCATACAATGCATTCAGAAAAAATTGTATGGAGTCCTCATTGCCACCTCCTTGCTTATCCAGAGAAGAAATATAGCAATGCGTCAGACACTTACCTTGTATAGAAGAGTCTCAAATATCTAATTCATTTGGGTATGGGGCCAATCACCATTGGACCAAAAGGTCTACATTTTGGGAGTTGTCTTATTAGAGAACACATATTCTCTGTCATAATGTCGTTGTGATGCATACTGAGAGAAATCTGTTTGTTGCATTATTTGACACAGTCATGGATGTGAAGGGTAAAACCAAGGATACACCCAAACCTAGGTTGGACTTAGCTGAACTTTACAGATGAAAAGATCTACATCTACAAGATGTTGAGGATGGTAGACTCAAGAAATCCAAAGCACAATATGTATTGACCAAGCAACAATGGGTAGCTGTTTGTCAATCGTTAAAGATCTAAGGTTGCCTGATGGTTATGTAACTAATTCCATGGGTTGATATAAGGGAAGCTAAATTCCATGGGTTGAAAAGTCATGATTGTCATGTTTTTATGCAACGTCTACTCCCAATTGCTTTTAAACCGTTACCAAAGCTCATATGGAATAATCTTGTTGAGTTTAGTTAATTCTTTAGAGAATTATGCTCAACGATGATAAAGATTGATCAATTATTCATGATGGAGACTAATGTTCCCATTATCTTATGCAAATTGGAACAAATATTTCCTCCAAACTTCTTTGACTCAATGGAGTACTTACCCATCCACTTGCCATATGAAGCCAAGGTTGGAGCTCTTGTTCAATATTAGTGGATGTTTCCATTTGATAGGTTGTTTCTTTTGACTCTTTAATATATTTATTCATTTTATTGAAATAATTTGATTTCTATATACATACTTTATGTCACCTTCCAATTAAGTTCTTACGCACCCTTAAAGATAAAGTGAAGAACAAGGCTAAAGTTGAAGGTTCCATCTGTAAAGCTTATTTAGTGGAGGAAACATCAACTTTTGCTTCTTATTATTCCCACATTCCTTGTAGAAGGACGAGAGTCACCATTAATTATGATGGAGGTGAAGGTTGTTCATCTTCTCCAACATTGTCAATATTCAATTACCTAAGATTTTGAGTTGGAAAAGCTCATAAACGTCAACTAAATGCTAAGGAATTTAAAGCCACCATCCTTCATGTTCTTCTAAATTATCCTAAGGCTTAGCCTTTCTTAGAGTATGTTACTTCCAAAGTTCCTTTTATCTAGTTACTAATAGTTCTTGACAAATATTTTCATATCACTAATGATAAAACATCGATAATATATATGCGGATTATCTGCGAAAACTTATACCTAACATCACTTCCGCATAGCTTGAAAAGAAGATTTCCTCAAACTTTAGTTCAAGGTTCAAAAACTATGTAGGTTCATTCTTTAATTGTTGTCCACATATTTTTCAATAATTAAATCATAAATGTATAAGTATATGGTCTTTTATTGATATTAGGTGGGTAGTCCAAAAAATGCAGTATGTGATGATATTATAAAATGTTTAGCCTAGGATCCATTGAGCATAGTTGACATATAGAATGTATACTATGTCAATGGTTTTAAATTTCACACAAAAACTTGGTCTGAAGGGATGAAAACTTCTAATTATGGTGTATGTGTTCGAGACAATGATTGTGGTCAATCAGAAAATAACTTATATGGGATAATAACAAAGATTATGAAAATATAGTATATCGATTTTCCCTTAAAGAAGTTAGTTTTGTTTAAATGTGATTAGTTTAACCCTACTCCTAATCAGGGGACAATGACCAATTTTAATCATGGGTTGTTGGACGTAAAAGCATTAAGAAGGTATAAATTATATGACCATTTCATACTTGCTCAATAAGTGGAGCAAGTTCACTACACTCCATATCTTGAAGACAACCCAGGGTGGTTATGCATTATTAAGATGAAGGTTTGAAG
This sequence comes from Ceratonia siliqua, assembly GCA_034509205.1. Classification (NCBI taxonomy): domain Eukaryota; kingdom Viridiplantae; phylum Streptophyta; class Magnoliopsida; order Fabales; family Fabaceae; genus Ceratonia; species Ceratonia siliqua. The sequence continues at coordinate 6,125 of JASKGM010050754.1, forward strand.
TACAGTTGTTGCTCCTAAGACATCATGAAGATCAAGCATACCAAGATGATGAGATACCTCAACTGTTGCCAAAAGAGACTGATGATGTTTTAGACCAAAGTCTAATTGATAGAGAAGGTATTCCTGAGCAAGTTTATCATTTCCAACTGGAAACTAACCCAGAAAACTATGATGAAAATTTGTCCATGACAAGTGATACTGAATCTGAGAAGTTTAAGTCAAATTTTTTTCTTGTAATTGTTAGTCTGCGACATTCGTATAAATTAGACTAGATAAATCTCTATAAATTGTGTTTCTTTATATTTCACACATATGCTATTTCTTCATATCCTGAAAATGCAAATTGTTCTTTACGTCTAATTATTGTTTCAATGGTTTTATTGCATGCACATAGATGACAGGTCGAGGACGACGAAGAAAAAAAGGTACAACTCGTACTAGAGGTGCAAATTTAGTGCCATCTACCCCACATACTTCCTTGACTCTATCCATTCCCCAGCCGGGCTTTATCCCCATGTGTTCACCTATGCCACCTGCCCCAGCTTCAACTATAAACTCACATAAGCCCCACACATTCTCTAGAACCACAGTTACCCCTGCCACACCCTCTGATGCTGGACCTTCTTCTTTGACTCCAGCTACCCCAGGGCTACATGCGCCTATATATGGGACTGTTGATTTAGTGGATGGGTGCACATGACCTAAGCCTATCAAGAAATTAAAGTAAGAAATATTATAAACCATTCAAACTTATTTAGTTCTAGTCAATTCCTAAGGATTATGAATTTTGTGCTAATACTTTTTATATAAACTTTTAGCTTTGAGCTAACAGATAAAGTGGTAGCTACTATATCTAACATTTTCAAGAGCAAGTTTGAGGAACCATGGATTCAGTGGACCAACGTTCCTATGGAAGTCAGAGATATGTGGTTCGAAGAGTTCAAGGTAAATTGGATTCTATTTTTTTGATTTCAGTAGATATGTGCTAATATTATGACTCTTTCTACTTTTATGCTAATGTTTCTATTTCCCTCAATGCAGAAGAAGTATAAATGGCTCCCTACTAATGATAGGAAGGTTAGGAAGCATTTCGACAGCAAGTGTGGAAAATGTATGAGAAATGAAATGTAGAGAATCAAATAGAAAGAATGCAGCGAGTCTTGGATCCCTAATAAGTTAGAGAAGAAATGTTCAAGCAATGGAAAGATCCAAAATTTAAGGCCATAAGTGAGCAAAATAGTAAAAATAGGCTTTGTGATTCTAGTGCCTCACTCCACACTAGTGGTTCTATTTATGCATTATAGCACAGGAAGAGACTGGTAATTGCCTTCAAAATATTTTTCATTTCTCTTTAAATACTCTTAAATAATTAATTTTTCTCTTTTGGTGTTTGTATGTAGAGGGTTGAATTACAGAGTAATTCTGCTCCCTTTGAGCTATTCAAGCAGATTAAGTGATGTAAGAAAAATTATGCTTAGGTATTTGAAAAGGCTGCACTGTGTGCTATAAGTATTCTTGGATCTATTGTATCATTTAATTAATTCTCTTGTTGATGCAATGCTATGAATCTAACTGCTTTATGGTTTGGTTTGTTTTTTCAAGAAGAATTTACAAAGCGGAAGGAAGAGATGATGAGCTCACATGCGTCTGTAGAGGAGAGTATTACTGTATCTGGCCTCTCTACTACATTTGAAAACCATCTATACTTCGATGTGGCTGAAGACAATCAGCTTATCTTTACATTGTAGCTTTTAAATTGTATAGTAAGCATATATACAAGTAAAGACTGAATTATCTAAAATTGGTTATATACCAAACCATCTTTTTGGCCTTGGCTCCTGTTAGGAAGTATAGCTTAATTTTTGGCTAAACCCATCTTGACTTTATATCAATGTAGGTGTATAAGCATGATACAGGATTAGTATTTAAGCAATTTTTTATCTTTTAAATATGAATTTTTTTTAAATGAATTTTATTAACTTTATTTATTTGGTACTTTTTCAAATTTTTAATGTTTATTGTAATTTTCTTAATTTATAATTTCTTTTATACTTCTATGAAAATTCAAGGCACATTTATACGAGTGTTTGAATCTTTAATTACATGGTGTTACAACCTTCAAATAGTAGATAGAAACAATTCATTGATAGTTTTTCCAATTATGTTCTTTATGGTTTTTCTAGATTATCACAGCATTTGATTCTCTACCTTTAAGTAAGATATCAGTGCATTTTTTAGGTTCAACTCTACAATTTATTCATTATGCTTCTGGTATCTATAAATCTATTCTATATAAATATTCTAAGACAAAAACCATGGATGGAAAATATTGCCACATGTCTCTTCCATGTTCATTCTTGGCTTTACTATTTTTTTGACATTTGGTAATGTTTCTCCTTTTAGTAAATTGACATTTGGTATTCTTTTTTCTATTCTTATGTTGTTATTATTATAATTTAACTTTATTATTCCTGAGTTTTGGCTACAATGAGTGGAGGATGCCTATGAGAAGTTATCTAGAAAATAGGGAAGAATGGCACACCCACAGTTAGTGTATAAAATAGAAGAGAAAACTGTAATGATGGAACACTTAAACTGAGGTATAATGCATCATTCTCTACCCAATCTCTCAAACATTACATATATGTATCATGATTGATTAAAATTTCATAATTTTATTCTATAAAAAATATATATTTTATATTCTTTGTATTCATATTTTATTTATGATTTTGTCATTTAGCTGCTAAGTAAGTTTCTCGTTTACTTTTTGTATTTATTTTTATGTTCATCTATTGTTGTCTTGTTTTCCTTTTATTGTTCTTTTATGTTCATCTATTGCTCATGTGCTTTAGTTTTATATACCGAGTTCTTAAATTTTTCTTCTGTGATAGAGGTTTTTTGTTATATATTGATTTTGACATTATGATGGTGACCAAATAGCATTGAGTAATGCTTTTGTTATATATTGATAAATGGCATTGAGTAATGCTTTTGTTATATATTGATTTTGACATTATGATGGTCACCAAATGGCATTGAGTAATGCTTTTGTTATATACTATATTTGTAGGCCAAACTCTTAATGCGAGTTAATTGTAGGAACTTAGCTTCCTTTCTTGGATATTGTAATGAAGGTCAACACACTACAATCATCTATGAATTAATGGCTCATGGGAATTTAGAGGAGTATCCTTCAAGTACAATCATATTTTTTATCTTGTGCATTTGGTAGTTGCATGATTACTTGATCAGGGACTACATTTAAGTTATTTATAAATCCTACTTTACTTTTTGTGGCTATGAGTAAATACAAGAAAAGAACCATTGAGTTGGAAACATATGATTCATATAGAAGTTAATGCAGCTCGAGGTTAGCAATGAGACTAACTACATAATTCCATTTCTCATTTTAATGCAATTAAAGGATACTGATATTTGAATATATATGTTTAGGGCTCGAGTACTTGCATCATGGCTGCAAGTCTCCAATAATACATAGAGACATAGACTGCAAACATTTTGTTGAATGAGGAAAAGTAAGCAAAAGTTGCTGATTTTGGGTTCTTAAAGTTCTTTTCAACTGAAAGTGAAAGTCATATATATATCAACTGTAGTTGTTGGCACATTTGGATACCTTGACCTAGAGTAAGTTACTTGTAAAATGAAAAATGTTACTTTTCCTTTTATTTTGACAAGACATATAGAATTTTGAGTTGAACAAACTATTTCTAAATATTACAACACACGCACATTCACAAGTGCCTTATTTACAAGAATAGGAACTTCAGGATTATTCTCAAAAAGTAAAAGAAGCTAGCACACTTACTTTGACAATTTAAATATGTTGCTTTCATGAAAGAAAATCAATACATACTTAGAAAATCCCTAGCTTTTAGGTTAATTATCTACCTCTTTGACCAAATGGTTGAGAATTTAGTTTTGGCATTCCCATTAAATATAACACAAGGTACTGATGGCATGTGTCAAGTGCAATTGGGAAAGGTCCTTATGCAGATACTACACAACAGCAAGCTTAGTGAGAAAAGTGATCTTTATAGTTTTGGCATTGTTCTTTTGGAGCTTTCAACTGGGCAACCAGCAATAGTAAAAGGTCATGAGAACACTCACATTGTTCAATGGGTTTCCCCTTTGCTAGCAAGAGGAGATTTGCTACAAATTGTTGATTCAAGGTTGGATGGATATTTTGGTTTTGGCATTCCCTTTAAATATAACACAAGGTACTGATGGCTTGTGTCAAGTGCAATTGAGAAAGGTTAATAAGAGATATTATAAAAAACAAAAATTAGCCCTCATCTAACTAATGTTTTATGGTTTTCTAACACTAAAATATTTCCACAAAAAATTTTGATTTTATAAATTACAAACTCAAGATGCATATGAGTTTCCTTATGCAGATACTACACAATCAGTAGGCTTACTGAGAATAGTTATGTTTATAGTTTTGGCATTGTTCTTCTGTTAAGGGTTTTACTACTTTGGTGAGTGTCTCTTATTCCTTGAATGGACAGGGCGGTTGCATCTCTCAATTGTGCCATCAAGTTTTTGTAGTGACCATCTGGGTCTTGATGGAGGTGGTCTTTGAGGAAGTGTACAAAATTTTATCAGTAAATTGTCTTAGTTGATGTTACATTAAGCCATGAAGGTGTAGAAATAGTGCTTTTTCAAGAGTATCAGGTTGTTAGTTGTGATTTCTTAGTCTGGAAATAATCCTTATAGAGAAGCCTATGGTTTTTTCATAATGGCTACCAAGTTTCTTTCCATTAAATATTTTGTGGGATTTTGGAGTTATACCTATACTAGCAGCATCTATATCTTCCAAAAAAAGGAAAAATCTTTTCACTTTGGAAGTGATCAATGTTACCTCATAATAATGAAATCTCAGTTTATTACTTTATATTATAGATTCTCCTTTTTTGTTAAGTTTTATAGATTAAAAGTTATGTGAGACTTTTACTTGCAAGCACTTAATATTAGGATGCTAAGTAATTAGATAAAAGTTAATTGGAAAATTTTTAAATAAACAATTTACTTAAGATAAATATAAAATTAAATCAATTATGAATGAACATATAAGCATATTAAAAGTTAAGAAATTTTTAGATATACATATTCTATACATATTTTGTAGATCAAAACAATAACAAATGAACTTATATACATATTTGATATGAGAAACTTGCTTTTGACATACATATATATACATTTATCATTGATCCATTTATATATTTTTTATAAAAAAAATCTATTATAAACAATTTCTTAAGTATATCTAATCTAAAAGTTGTTTTTATTACATCAAAAATAAATTCACACATAAATATATCCAAAATAAATCTCAATGCATCTCACTTATAAACATATATGACGAGTCTCCGACTTCATATTTACCTTAAACTAAACTTTTTTAGTTTCTCTTATACTATACTCTGGAAAGTTGTCATTTCTATAGGGCATAAGAATGAATTCAATAATGGGTGAGGTGGCTAACATTCCATGTGGAAGAACATGGTAGTCCTCCTTTGGCAAAAACCTGATATAATATTTATTAAGTCGATAATAAATACATACATAAATATTTTAGAGATCAAGATTATTAAGATCCATATAAAATATAAAGTGCAACTTTTGTGGTTTTTATCACGAAGCTGTTCAATATTTCAATTGCACAATAAGTGATTTGAATACTAACTTTAACATTGCGAGATGTTTAAATATTACCTCATATACTAGACTAGCAATAATTTTCAATGTCAGATTCAAGAATGTCATTCAAGTTCCCAATAAGACAATTTCTAATATCTAAAAGTTTTGCCATGACAATCAATAAGAGTCAAGGTCAATCACTTGCAAACATTGGTTTATTTTTGCTTAGACCTATTTTTAGCCTTGGTCAATTTTATGTTGCTATAGCAAGGGTACGAAATAAAGCAAGTTTGCAAATTTTAATTTGTGACATATATGGTAATCTATCAAATGCTACCAGTAATGTTGTTTACAAGGAGATCTTCATAAATTAAATTAGTTACACATATGTGTTATTTTTTAATAATGTTTAAATAATTTATTATTATTTTCTTTTTGTTAATTAGTAAAGTCGTGCATTACATGGATGAGGATAGAGAAGCTCAAATAAGGTTGTGACCTTTATTGTTAAAATTATACCAAGATAAAAATTACAGTTATTGTTAATTTTTTATTTTGTGAAGAGCATATGTCTTTACATTTATTTATTAAATATATCTTGAAACAACCTATCACATCTCATCATTCTCTTAATTCATTAGTTGTTCATTATAGGTTCACGAGGGAGATACATGTAGTAAATCATACTACAAATGTAACTTATGTGGATTTGTATCATGAAGCTTCTCAAATTCTTCTTTGCTCAATAAGGTTAAATTTATAATACTTCTTTTCATTCAGTAAAGTTAGTTCCATATATTATGTTAAACATGAAATTTGTTATTTTTAGAGAATAAATTTATCATTTTACATATAATAGTTTTTAAAGTTCACAATCAAAACTCAATTATAAATGTAATAAATTAACATAATATTATATATTTGACTGAAAAAATAACCCAGTCCTCCTGGTATGGACTAGTATATATATAAATGAACGTTACATGAAGATTTGCAATAATTAAGTAATCCTCCTCATTATTTGCAGTGTCTTTATCTGGATGGACGTTTAGAACGATTGCCACAGTGGATTCCCAAACTTAAAAATCTAGTGAAGTTGGGCTTGAGTTGGTCAAGACTAACAGAAGATCCACTATCCGTTCTCAAAGAATTGTTAGAATTAGTAGTTCTCTCCGGTTCCAAATCATATGAAGGTGATGAAGTAATACATCTTAGAAATGGAAGGTTTAAAAAGCTAAAGATATTGAACTTATGAAGCTTACAAGGATTGAGGACCTTAAAAATAGATAAAGGAGCACCGCCATCCCTTAAAAGGCTGGAGTGAGCACTATGCCCTCAAATGGAAAAGGTACTATACCCGCTGATATTTAGGATATGAAAACTCTCAATCTTCTTTGACTTGAAGAAATGCCAGGTGAATTCATAAATAATGTGAAAAGGGAAAGCTATAGTATATTCGAGCACATATCTTTGGTGATTTATACTGTGAACAAGAAAGAGTTCAAACTTCACAATGATTTATTCTTTGAAGAATGAATTTGGTGGTAAGTAGGGGGTGTCAATTAGGGCTAGAGTCAAGCCTAGGCGAGTCGAGCCTAAAAAGTTCTTTTATTAAAAAGGTCTAAAAATTCAACTCAGCCCTAATGCTATAAGATTACAAGGTTAAAAAGGCCTTAACGAGTCAGGACATTAAAAAATTAAAAAAATATTATCATTATGTAAAATTTTCATATATAACAAAAAAAAATCCATAATAGACTTAATCTCTAAAAAAATTCAAAGACAATAGTATAAAATTAAAATTAAAAGGATTAACAATCATCCTCAATAATCATATTTGAATCTTACTTATATAAATTTGGTACAATTGTTAAATTGTCATCTTCTTCTTCATCTACAAGGCATAAATTAAGATAAAAGTTAGTAACAATAATGAAAATAAAGAAAATTGAACAAGTTTAAATTTCATAAGTTTACCATTATGAACAAAATCATGCAACCAATTATGGGTACATATGCACCAATAGTAAAAGCTAATTAACTAGCTACGGTAGTGATTGGAATACTTAGTAGATCACATGTCATCCTTGATAATTCTTGAAATTGATGTCTATGATCCTTCCAATATTGTAAAACATCTAAATTTTAAAAAAAATGAAGTTTAAGTTTTGGCTCATCCAAATAAATATATAATTGAGATTTCTCATTATTTTTTAGATATTGGCTTTCAAATAATGCATACTTATATTAGTCCTATATCATTTCATGCACAATAACAAAGAAATTTAATTAACAAATTAGTTATATAACTTATATTACATGCTATTAAAAGAGAACATAAATTAAAATATATAAAGATTAAAAAAATTAAAAACTTACAACAAATATATCTAAGTTACATCAAATGCATCCTTCAACAAACACTCAATTTTTCATATTTGCTTGAAATAAGTTAAAAGTGGAAAAAGAAAGTGAAACTTAAAAATAAAGAGATTTTGTAAAAAATAAAATAAAAAAAAGCCCTAAAGGGTTCAACCCAACTCGTCAAGGGTTGATCCTTAAATGAGTCGAGCCAAAAATAGCCTTGATTTTTTTAAGGCATGTTTTTTTAGCTCTCAACTTGCCAGTTGACCTATCAGGCCTGACCTTAATTGACACTCCTAGTGATAAGTGCTACAATGGTATGCTCTAAAATACTTATTTTTCTTTTGAATTCCAGTTAATGCTTCTTCTTTTTTCCAACGTCTATACTTCTAGTTACCAAATTTATGAGAGGACCTTACTAATACTTCAAATTTCTTCTTCCAAAATTAAGCCAAGACCCAACTTATATATGATCAAGTTGTAACCTATAATATACCATCATTAGCACACATGCATATATAATTGGATTATTTACTCTTCTAAATTGCAAACTGCATTTTGGAAAGTAAAGTAAAAGTACATAATTTCATAAGTTCTGTATGTGTTACTAACTAGCTTTCATTTTATAAAAATCTGAAGTAATTTTGTCATCAATAATGCTTCATCCTGTATCTTGTACTCTAAAGTGCACCTTTCACTTTAGATAATTTTTTCTGTATATAATAATATTATTATTTATGAAAATTAGTTATGCCTTTTACTTGTTTGGTAAAAAAAAAAAGAGAATACTAATTTTTTTTAAAATAATAACATTTAATTATATTATTTGAGTGGTTTATGGATTTTTCTTCATAAGAAATATCAATACAAAGAAGTGTGTCGAAAATTTTGCAGAGAGAAAGCTAAACTATTTCTTTGGCATGAGAAGAAATTATATCATACCAAGGAATGGTTCCAATTTGTATCTCTTAACAACTTATAAGTTTTTGAAAGTGCTTAAGTGTGTATTTGTGTTTATTTAGTAACTTTTTTTTATATGGGAAAATATAAAATTTAAGAAATAGCCAGTGGACGAATGAATCTAGCTTCTTTCTAGAATGTACGTAATTCTATAGAAGAAAATAATACTACTTCTAGTTTTTTTTTATTCTTTATTAATGAATCGAATTTTTTTTTTTAAATTCAATAGTCATAACACTTAGACATCTATTTTATTTTTCTTTTGTTAATAAAATCAATTAACAGTATACTTAATCACTAATTATATATAACATTTAATTGTAATTTATTGTTGTTTTCAGGAATCACTTATGAGCCAAAAGGATTGTTGAGAAATGATGATGCATTTGAATCGTCGTTATTTGTAAAATTTCATGTTTTAGTTTGTAATATGTTAATTTGCTATGTCATATGATGTATATTTGAAAGTTGAAACTTAACTTTGGTTCTGAATGGATTGTCAATCACAATATTTACTGCAATTTCGGCCATATGATGAAACTGAAGTTCAGCAATAGCAGCACCAAATCTGAATCAATTCATTTTTCTTGTGGAAGTAGCAGTTCATAGAATTACAGGAGAGAGATACATCCACGAGGCTATATATCATCTGCAATATTAAGTTGCGAAAGCTCAGTAAATCATACAAAAAGGATGAAGAAGAAGGGAAGGTAGGAACTAGTTCAGAAAATTGAAATTAAAATTTCGTAGTAGAAGAGGAGGAAGAACACGAAGAAATAGACATAAAAACATCTAATTGGCAATGGCGTCTTCATCTTGCCACAAACATAATTCCACTATCAGCCAAAAAAGAAAAGTCAAAAAGTAGCCCGACAAACAATGTCTTATTTTATTTTTGCATGCTCTCCTTCGTTCACGGATAATTATTGAGTCCATCTACAGTGTACTTTTTTTTTTTGGGAGAATATTCTATCATTTGCATAAACAGTTACTTACCCATTACAAGATCAATCTTAATAAATATACATTTTAAAACATAATAATAGAACATTTATAATCATTTAACCAAATTAACAACTAAAAGATAAATAAAAAGAATATTTGTAGTCTTTCATAGAGAGACAACACATTTCTGATCCTGAGAGATTAGCCTTCAAACAGTTCTCCTTTATTAAGAAAAGAAGAAATTTTTTTATGAAAAGAGAAACTACTTTCACTGAAACGAAAAAAAAAAAAAAGTAAAACAGAAAGGAAGATGAAGAGAGAAGGATGAAGGCTGCCAGGAGAAAGACTTGTGTAAAGTGACCATATTTTGTCAACCCTGAGCTAAACCCTTCGGTTTTTTGGAATAACATCAATCAAGCCCAAAGGCAAGGGAAAGCACCAAGAAGACAAAGTGGGGTTACATTAAGACAAGTCATGAACCTGGAGCTTCTAGGAAGAAACTCTAGTATGCCCTCTTGTATTCGGTTTATAGACCATCAAGCCAAGATTCTTGGGTGGCTGTTTGGTTTTGTTTTTAAAAATTGTTTTTTTATTTTTTGTTTTGCGAGAACAAAAAAATTTATTTGGGTAATTGTTTTCATCAGTTGTTTTTAAAAACTGTTTCCGAAAATAATCACTAGAAAACAAAAAATAATAATTTTTTTGTGTTTTATCTTGTTTTTGTCATCTGTTTTCTAAAAAGTATAAAAAATAACTGATGAAAAATATTTTTACACAAATAAGTTTTTTATTTTTTTGTTTTATAAAAATATTTTTTAGAGTTATTTTCAAAAATTATTTTAAAAAATAATAAAATAAAAACCATTCCAAATAGCTCTGATTTTTACTTTTAAAAATTAAAACAGCAGGATCTGTAAACGTATGTAAAGAATAAACTCTTAATAATTTTAAATAGAAAATGTTAAGAAAAACTCCATATTGCATAATAATATTGATCCAACCATACGAATATTAAATATTACAAACTCCCATAATATGATGCAGCATAGCAGAGATTGGCTAAGGTATATGTTATTAGGATAACAAAAAGAAACAGAGCCCAAATAAAAGCTTAAATTTCCTAATCCACACTTCAGTTTCAGCATTTGAATTGAATTTATTAGTTTCTTTTTTTACAAAATGAATACTTGAACCTCCTGGTATCAGGGAATCCATGGAAGGCAGTTGAGTTTTTTTTTTTGTAATATTATTTGTATATTATTTTTTTACACTACATTTATACTCTTCTCACATATATTATTTTAGAATAAAATATTTTCTTCTCCCCTGAAAAATAACTTAATTACATAGTCCTCTCATCTATTTTAAAAATTTACACATAATTGCACTAACCTAACTCTGTTAATAATATTATATTCAAATTCTTTAAAAAAAAACTAATATAACATATTAGAATAAAAGAATTATCCTTACTTAAAATAATCACTCATGCACTCACTCATCAAGACAAAAAACAGTTTGTAGTCTCACTCAGCAAGATGACGAACAACGAATAGTTTCAAGTAATGATATTTTTAAAATGAAAAAAAAATAAATTTTTTTCAAGTTGTGATACTTTTAAAACAAAATAAAAATAAATTATTTTAAGTAAAGATATTCTTAAATCAGAAAATTTGAACTTTTTTTAAACGCAGAAAAAGAAGATTTTTTCAAGTAATGATATTTTTAAAACAAATAAAGAAAATTTTTTAAGTCATGATTTTTAAAAATAAAAAAAATGAAAAATTTTCAAGTCATGATATTTTTAAAACAAAAAAAAATTTCAAGCAATGATACTTTTAAAATAAAAAAAAATTCAAGTCATGATGTTTTTAAAACAAAGAAAAAGTTAAATTTTTTAATGATATTTTTAAAATAAAAAAAATTTTAAGTAACTATATTTCTAAAACATAAAAAAAAATTGAAGTAAAATAATGAAAGAAAAAGATATTTTTGTCATATTATATAAAATCAATAACATTATGAATGAAGTGAATTAGTGGATGTTTGGATTGTAAGATACCTTAATATGAATTCATGGGATTTTATATTTGAGAGATTCTAGTTGCAGTATCATTTTTCATCAAAATCATATCTCATAATTCTTTTCAAGTCAATCCATTGTCCGTAGTCACACTATTGTGTCTAATCTGCTGGAGTATCTAATTAATGAAACAGGATTTGCATCTTAAATTATAAAGTTTGCTTCTATGATCAACTATTCTATTTTATTCTATGCTAAATGCCATTCTTCATTTGCTAATGTTAATTATACTTCAGTTACAAAATACTTCAATTTTTATTCAACAATCAGCATCTATACATTTAATTAAGTATAATCCAACAAATAATTTTTTTGTCAATGTCAAGTATAAATGTTTTTTAAATTGATTTTAAAATAAGATAATAGATTTCATAATTTGAAAAGAATATTATAAACGATGATAGCCAGCAAGAGTAACAATACAAGACTCCATATTCATTGATAGTAAGCATAATTGGTTATGATCATTAATTACAATTAAGTATTAATTTCTTTTACTTCAAAGGATTAATTTTGTGTATAAATCTCATATATCAAGTTAATTTTTAATCATTAAATAAGCTATTAAAAATATTTTAATAAAGAATATACTCTTTTTTTTTATAATCTTAAAGTGAATTATATTCAAGTATTTTTATATGTACAATATTCAAGAATCATGTCTTACGAAATTCAGCACTATTTTTTCATATTATTTTCAAATAATTTGCTATAAAAAAATAGTCTAATAAGAGATTATTATAAAATATAATACTTTAAAAATAATTAACTTCAAATTTTATATGAAGGTCCAAATTAACAATTCAGAGGCTAAATTTGAGGTGGTGTTGCCGTTATTAGTTATTAGTATTACGGCCGTTATACCTCAACTATGAGTTGGTCGTCATTCTCTGTACCTACTAATGGTTACAGCTAGAGCTGACAAAATTGGTCCAACCCGATGGGCTGGCCCAATCCAGCCCGAAAAATAATAGGGTTGGGCTACCAAAACATTGGCCTAAAAAATGTCGAGCTTTTTTAACCCAGCCATATGTGGCCCGCGGCCCACTGGGCCTGCCGATGGGCCAACTAAAAAATTAAATTAAAATTAAAAAGTTTATATTCATTTTTTATTATTTTATCTTAATGATTTTGGTTAAACCCTCTATTATTTTTTAAACATGTCCATATATAAAAAGTACTTAGTTGAAGAGAGTTAATAGGAAATTACACTATATAAGTTGAGGAGGTAGAACAACTTGTTATATATAATTCATACAATTTTATACAAGAAGTCAAAAACATATAGAAACAGCCAATGATGCATTTGTAACTATAAATGAATACCTCAATTTCTTTTGTATCAAAAACTTAGTCACAATTATTGTGGTTGCATTAAAAAAAATATTAAACTAAGAGCCTAAGGTCATGAAAGAAAATAATAAAAGGCAACATAAATTTATAAGGATTTTTAATAAAATTCAAGTTTGGTTAAATCAAAATGACCATTCAGGCAGATTCAAAGATGTTTAAAATTATAAATTGAAACTTATCGATCTAATATGTCTGTTCAACAGAGATTCTGTATTTATTTTTCATGTCATCTAAATATGTTTCAATTTATTTTCCATGTGCAGCACTAGTGAAACTCATTGATGGACTTCATGAGAAATTTTTTTTTTACAAATATTACTTTTTTTTTCTTCACAATTGTTATAATTTAATAAGAGAAGAAATTTTAACAATATTATTTCTAAAAGTATTATTTTAACAAATTTTATTGTTAAATAAATTAAAATTAAAAGTTATAATTTAATATATAAAACAATAAGACTATATATATATATATATTTTATATTTCATATTTTATTTATTATTTTAATATTTTTAGTATAAAAATAAATATTTTAATTATATTTTAAAAATTATTG
>JASKGM010050765.1:0-56087 GCA_034509205.1 Ceratonia siliqua
AAACTTAATTATTTGATACTATTGCATAATTTCATCTTATTAACCTTTACTTTTTTTTATGCATTTGTTACATCAACATAATAATAATTAAATTTTATAGCATGATAGAAAAGACGGGATTGAGACAAAATTTATTTTCCCATTTAAATGTTGCTAATTTTTTAAAATTTTGTATTGGCTAATTGGTTTTAGCCAAATTACAAAAAATTGATTTTTTTTAAAAACTTTTCTTTTCGTTAAATTACTACAAAAAAAAATCCAATTTGCAAATTATTTTTACAGGTAATTACCTATGGCTTTTCCTACTGATTTTGAATTTGCAGGAAGCTTTCATGCGGATTCTAAATCTGCAAGAAAATCCCCGCAAAAGCCTGGCACCAAAATGCGTGAATATTTTCCTGCGAAATTTCCTGGCAAGTAAAATCCGCAAAAAAATCCACATGTAAAGTTTCCTGTGGATTTTACTTTCTTGCGGATTTTAAATTCACATAAAATCTTTGATGTCATTTTTTTAATTATAATCCACTATGATTTTGATTGATTCAACCGTTGGATGATACATAAGTTATGCATTAATATTCTGTGTCAAGGGTGGTCAAGATCGAGCTACAAGCAAGGGTCGATCAGAGGTTTTTTTAGCTTCTAATGGTATGAAATGATAGTTAACTATAAAAAATATATACAAAAATTTACGAATAAGACTAAAATGGCGAACTTCTTTAATCGAACGGTCAAAAAATAAAAAATTTTAATGATGCAAACAAAAACGTAAAACAAAATCTTTTATAAGAGATATAAAACTTATGATGCAATAGTGCATAATTAAAAAAATGTACTATATTTTATGAGAATCATTTTCAAGGTGGGATTTTTCAATCAAACGATTGAAATTTTTAAATTTTGAAAATTCATGAAAAGTATCAGTAATAGTAAAACATATGAATATGGTGGCATGTCACCTTACTCTCCTGTAAAGGAAAATGCGTCTTGGATCATCATCCTGTTTGATTTTATTTGATTTGATTATTGGATCACACATATGTTGCATGCTTAGTTTGCGTGCTGAGTGTGTTGAAGATTGGACGGCGATCGGTATACAATTAGCACAATTTTGTATCTTCTAATTGCATGATGTGATAATTATTGATAAAAAAGAATATACAAGAATTTTTGTGTGAAACAAAGATGGTGAATGTATTCAATCCAACAGTTAAATTTTAAAATTTTTAAGAATACAATAAAAAAAAGTAATAAAGAGTGTTGTCTAAGATATTTAAACTATAGGATACAATAGTGAATGATAAAAAAATGGTACTTAAATTTGTGTGCATCAAATTGAAGGTGTATTTTTTTAATCCAACGGTTGTCTTTTTGAAAATTTGAAAAAATTGTGTATATTAATTTTTTGTTCGTAAAATAGATTTTTCCTGCGGCTAAATCCACAAATATATTTACTCGCAAATTCTAAATTTGTAGGTAATGTTCTTACGGATTTAAAATCCACAAAAAATTTACTTATGAATTTTAAATTCACAGGAAAAATCTATTTAACGATCAAATCAATCTACTGTGTTGGGAATCACTAGTATCCGTTTGTATCGTGGATGTCTTTTTATATTCAAAATGTTAAAATGAAGATGAATAGATGATGATAAACTGCTTCTTTAATTATTCATTCTCTCATAAAAGAGAATCTTCATAGTTTTATTATTAATAATAAATAATTACATAACAAGAACAAGACTTTTTGGTGAAAAAAGAGTGAAGAAAAATATCACATTTAGTTTCTCATGGAGATCATATATAGTACTTTGCATATCTTAAACACTTATAATCGGATTGAAAGAAGTTAAGTTGCACCATTGCAAGTTACTTGGGTAGAGCATTCGCAGTACAATGAAATTGTGGTTTACAAACTTTACCGTCCTTTACTCAAATCTAGCATTGGCTTTGGTGCTCATAGAAGGACCCTATATCAAAACGCATGGGAAAGTGTGGTCCACCAACTTTTCTTCAAAATGCCAAAACGCATGGGAAAGCATATGTACAGCGAAAAGCTTCAAAACACAATAGTAGAAGGACTCTATATCAGGAGTAAATGTTGTAGCTAGGGTTTTTTTTTCTGCAATTGAAAGAACAAGTGAGGGGTGCCCTATAACTTCTCGTTCTTCTTTCGCTATTCGTGTCAAGGAAATTTTTCCCAGCTCACCGTCATCTCTGTCGACCAGTCACTAGCGTTTTGCACCGTCCAGCTTGTCGTCTTCTCTAGCCAACATTCGCCATTCGTGGGGTTGTTTGAAGTGTTAGTTGGTGGCTGAGTTTTGGGGGTTTAAAGCCATTTTTCTTGCGTAAGTGAGCTATCTACTATTCTTCATTTGAAAATGTCTTGAGTCTCAAGTTTATACATTTCTTCGTTGTATTTCCCCCTCTCTTAGTTACTCCGAACTATTAATGATGTATTCTTCTGTGGATTTCTTTTGGTATTTGTTTGATTTTTCCATTTTAGTTTCTGAATTTTGAATTTCGTGACCCCATATTAAATGAAAACTTTTTTCCCCTATGGTTTTATTTCAAACTCTTAGCCTTGATACATGTCACGCCCTAATTTAAGACACGTGGCCGGTGTATACCTACCAGCCTAAAATTCAAATGCGGAAAATATCATTGAAATTCATTCTTAAATAATTAATGAAACTAAAACATACTTCCATAAAAAATTTCTAAGTCTATAATTTATTGAAAATTTCGGCAGAGTTTCCTCTGAAATATGGACTATCTCAGGGTACAAACCTACAAATAAAACAAGGTGGACATGCCCACCACCAACCAGAAGCCTCAGTGGCTTATCAGAAAAGCAGTAAAAGTCCATCATGGACTGTATACTCAAATTACATAAATTATGCAAACAGATCAATAAATCAAACAAATATAAATAAGTCCTATCCAACTTTGTCCACAACCCTCAAGCAAATTTAATACTACTATTCAAGATGATTTCCTACCAAGTCAATCAGCAGGTTCAAACGGTGCAGGGGGAGCTGAAGGTAAATTCTCAATCTGCTGATCTGAAAATGTTAAAATGATGGGTGAGTCCACTGACTCAGTGAATAGAAATCAAACTTACAGATTGATACATAAACTCCATCCTGTAACGTGCATTATCGCTAAAAAAAATGTGAAATCTCAATTTTTGTACTATCAAACATAGTAAGCATCTAATGCACATTACGTTCAGGAAAGAAAACAACTCTTACTTTATAATCATAATTTACATAATATGAAATTTGAAATAACAGTATATCCAAAAATACTTTAATATAAGTATGATTCCCTAGGATCCATCAATATATAGGGGAGAACCTAAATTGAGAAAACAACGTTCCCACTTCAGAGGATAAATCTCAACTGGAGGGTAACCTGATCCTCACCTTCAGGAACTGCACTCACAGAAAGGAAACTAAATTTCCTGTTCTCTTCCGGGCATTCTCATCCAGAGGAACCATTCACAATAATACTCAACCTTCTGTCAGGAACCACACTCACTGACAGAAGTACCCTTTATCAGGAACTGCCATCAACTGATAAAGGTTGCGACCTAGGTGCACCTAGTGGTTCTACCACCACTCTATCACGGATCCCAAATTACAGTTCTAAATTTACTTTCATAATTTTTGTACCATTCGTACTTTCACAATATCAAGGTTCAGATATTTTTCATACTATAGACAAAATAATAAATTCACAGATAATTACACATATTACTTTCCTCAAAGCATGCTCAAATAATGCCATTTATCCACAAGGTAATTTTTATTAAGGGGCAGTTTGGACGGGCTTGTGCTTTTAATCAGATGCTTTAAATAAAAGTGATTTTTTTTTAAAAAAGCAGGTATTTAGTGTTTGGATAGGCTTACGTAGAAGTGATTTTACTGAAAAAAGCAGATGTTGTGCGTTTGGATGCAAAAATATAAAAGTACTTTTTAATATGTAAAATTACTAAAAATGACATATAAAAGTGCTTTTTAGAAAATTTATGAAATATTTAAGGGGTATATTGGTTTACAACATGTTCTCTCTCTTCTGTTGGACCTGATTATTTTTTAAGCAACATTTTCTTGCTTCAAAAAAAAGCAGCATTTCTGCTTATTTTTAAAATAAGCACTTATGAAAATAATCCCATACAAACAGTCCAAATGGAAAAAAGCACTTTTTTTTTTTTTAAAAAAGCAGCTTTTGGGACAGCAAAAGCTGTCCCAAACGCACCATAATTCATGCATCAAGGGGTAAGTAAGAATCCACTTACCTTGCTTAACTTGGAGGCTTAACACTCAAGCTTCAAATATTTATACTTTAGGACTGAGTTGGTTCCAACAGGTTGAATTTAGACAAGCCTATGTGCAAACACATATGCATAACCCGTCAGTATATTAAGTTTGCTTTCTAGCATTTTATCAACCAGTTGGTGCACACTCAAGACTAAATTCTAAATGCTCAATATCTATCATAAAATTGAAAAGGAAATAAAGAATTGGTGACCTCAAATTTGTCTTCATAAATTTCAGAGTTTCCATAATCAGAAAGTTAACAGAATTTCAACTGTACTATCACGAATTGCCTAATGTCATCCACCCCTTGTGTTATTCTGTAACTTCCATATGGTTTATCATAGATTCAGCACTCCTAATTGAGCACACAAACCCCCCAAGGGATTTTCAGAATTTATCTAATTCCTTTTAAGTTTTCAAATTACTTTCTATACATGGAAGGCACAAAACTGGATTTACAGCAAGTAGCACAAAGATTTTTAATTACAACCCCACTTACTTATTCAAGAGGGAAATTTCCAAAACCCACAACTTTCCACCCTTATCAACGTTTAACAGTAAGAGAGAGCAACCCTCCCCTGCTCGGCTGGAAGTGAAACAGTTGCTGGTGGAGCTGTTTTCCGGCGAGCAGCAACGGTCAATGGTGGAACCTTCAACCAGCGACGTTCACGAGAGGCAGCAGTGTCCGTGAGCCTTCAATACACCGTGAAGATGAGCCCCTGAACAGCGTGAGCAGCAGCGACCCAGCGGATATCAATGGCAAGGACGATTCCCACGGTGGTTGAAGGTGTTTGGGCAGCCGGAACTTGACGTAGAACAGCAGAGGAGGAAGCACCAAAATGGGTAGAGTATTTGGAAATTTTCGAATGGCAGAGAGAGAGGAGGCGCCGAAACAGAGAGTGATTTAGAGGGGGATTTCAGACGGTATTTGGGGGGTGGGAGGAGCCGTGGTGTTATAAGGAGAATGAGGGAGAAATTTCCGGTTTATGGTTACAGGGGGAGCCGTAGGGAAAAGGGATTTTTAAAAAAGAATATTTGATTTGATTTTTTTTTAAAAGAGAATTACAATACAGTAATGTATTTCACGGTAAGTAACACTTTCTATTTTTGTACCAACTGAACCTGCTATGTCATTCAAAAGCCTTTTCCCCCCTGAAATACTGTAATTAAAGAAAATTTTCAGCTTTTCACTAAATAAAAGTGACTAGGCTTTAATTCTCATTGCATTAAATTTCCCTCAATTGTACAAATTGTAGAATCCTATTAGATAGGATTTTGGTTTGATTGATGTTTATCACCACTTATGGAATCAGTATATATGCTGCAACCTTAGAAAAATATATGTTTTATTCCACATGTCTTCATCAGCCATCTTCCTCTCATCCCTTGTCAAGCATTACAAATGTTAGAAAGGCTAATATCTATATCTTTCAGTGCACACCATAGGGTCATGAATATTTGAAAGCATAATAACAATCAGCAAAATATAGCTTGCTATCTAGAAATGAACTTTTACAAAATAGTAAAAGAAGAATATCCTTCTTAGCATAAGTTTCACTAGATTATTACTACTTCTAGTCTACTCCAATGTTTGGGTCATGGTTGAAGGTGCCAATTACCATTGGTTCATCCTTTAAATCTCTTCTGTTTTACTCTAGTGAGCCCAGTCACACATACTCTTCAATTCTTCTTGTATGGTAACATTGCTAAGGATCTTAATGCATCTTCATCATCTTAATTTACCATTTCCACAGCCCCTCCAAACAATTAGCTTCTAATTCTTTCCTATGCAAATTTCAAGGCAACTAACCTAACTAGACATTTTCATGATTACGTACTCAACAATATCTCCAAACTTCATTAAGACTTCATTTTTAAACATAACTACTCCACCAAATCTTCATTAATGTAATTCATATATGGTATATTAATTAGCTAGAGATAACAAATTCTTAATTTTTTTCATAGTTCCATGTAAATCTCTTAAAATTTTAATTTGATAATTAGATATTTTCTAAAAGTTAAAGTTTAATGCTTAGTTATATACATAAAAAGTTGTAGTTATATAAAAGTTAGGTATGTATTATAATTTTATACCACGTGTCTAATAATAGCACATAAATTGTATGCATTTACGAGTTGCATAAAAAAAATTATTAATTAATTAATATATAATAAATTCATAATTTGTTCCACATTTTCATATAAATCTCTAATTGGAAGTTATGAGTTATCACCCATAAATCATGTAGGGAACTCCTATTACTTATTTATATATATATATATATATATATATATAAAGAATTATAATATATAGTTGACTATGTTTTGGATTAATATCAAGGAGCATCTCTACGATATTAATGACACAAATTAATTTGAAGTTCTTTATACTATTAATTATTATTTTTGTATGATTTACTCACTTTTTTATACTATAATTCCTCATAAATCTCAGTATAAGGCAAAGTACTACATAACTACCCCTACCTTTCCTGGCTGCAGCGCCATGTCATGTGAAATATTAATGTTTAATAGTAATTTAGTTAATTACTTTTCTTTATATGTTTTAGATGATTGGTTTTCTTTATCTGTGTTATAAGAGCATTTTATTATTTGGCTACAGTAGCAAGTGTCTTTCAATACCACAAGTTTCCTTCCTTCAAGGAAGTAAGTTTCAGCTTGTCTATTGCTTGCTTCTTATTTCTGTTTTGGTATTTAATTTATTTTTTTTGTGAGTTATGATTGGCATGTTTCGTGTTATTGGGAATACATCCTAGATTATGTAAACTTTCAAAGATAACTAAAACGAGGCCGTGCCATTTTTCAGGATATGAGGTATCCCATAATTGGACAAAAAGAAGCATATTTTGGGATTTACCATATTGGAAGACCAATTTTATTCAACATAATCTTGTCGTTATTTATATAGAAAAAAATGTATTTGACAATGTCTTCCATACTGTCATAGACAACAATGATAAAACCAAGGATAACACAAAGGCAAGAATGGACTTAGTAGAGTATTGTGGACAAAGGGATTTGGAATTACAACTTATCCCTACGGAACATGGACAAAACCCAAGGCTAAATTCACTTTGTCATTAAAATAAAAATGCAAAGTATGTGAATGGGTGAAGATGTCTGACAGATATGCCTCTAACTTAGCTAAATGTGTGGATACAAAGGATCAAGAGTCATAATTGCCATATTTTCATGAAATGTCTTCTTCCAATTGCCTTTGGTGCACTTCCGGAACCAATATGGAAGCCTCTAATTGAACTCAGCTAATTCTTTAGGGACTTGTACTCAACAGTGTTATAGGAGGATCATTTGTTACAGTTGGAAAAAAACATTGTTGTTCTACTGTGTAAGTTGGAGCATATATTCCCACCCAGATTCTTTGACTCCATGGAGCACCTATCAATTCATTTGCCATATGAAGCTGGGGTAGGTAGGCCAGTTCAATACCATTTGATGTATCTGTTTGAAAGGTAACCAACTTTTGTTATTGAATTATCATGTTAACAAGTTTTATATTACATATATCGTGTGTTGAGGTTAAAGTTAAACTGTGTTTTAGGTTCCTCAATGAAATTAAACAAACAGTGAAAAACAAAGCACGTGTGGAAGACTCAATATGCCAAGCATACTTGGTTTAAGAGTTATCATATTTTTACTTCCATTATTTTGATCCATAATTCCAAACAAGTACAAATAAAGTTGGTCACAATGATGATGGAGTTCAGGGTGATAGAATGCAACCAACTCTATCAATCTTCAACTAACGTGGTCGCACAATTGGCAAATGCACCGATAAATGGCTAGACGATAGAGAAATTGTTGCAGCCCATCTAAATGTTCTATTAAACTATGACGAGGTTAAACCATTTCTCGAGTAAGTTGAATGCCAATAGCTTGTTCAGTATTCCTCCTTAATGGTTTAAAACTAATATGTTAATGTCCTCATTTGCGGTATTTATGTAAAATGCTTAAAAGATGTTTATAGTAATATCAATGACAGCGTCATTGATAAACAGATGTAAACACCATATTTTGTCCAAATCTTTATTTATTTATTAAAAACAGAAGAAAACCAAAAAAAATGAATATCCAAGATAAAAAAAATACAAAGAAATAACATTTTTACATATGTAATTGAAGTGAAAAATAATAAAATAAAGTATTTGTGGTACCCACCACATCTCTACTTTCTTTCACCCATTTTATCTCACGCCACCTTCTATTGTCTGACATCTTCTCCCATTTTCTCTTGTCTTCCTATCTCACGTCATATATCATCATTTTTCTCATTTTTCTTCCTCTTCCACGCAATCGCTATGCACGCTACCTCTCTCACATTTTTCTATTTCCATGCAATCGCTATGCATGCCACTGATGCCATCTCTCATTTACTTCAACTGGTCATCTCAAACCCTTGGTTTTCCTCACACAAACCCATATAGACCTGGGATTGAGGCTTTGATTTGTATAAAAAGGAGAGAGGAAGATGGCAAAAAGGACCTCTCTTTGATCGATTTTCTAGAGGAGCTTTGAAGGGGAGGAATTTCTTTTGATAAAAAGAAGCTATGCTTCATGCTTGGGGATCATATGAGAGGCAAAGGGCACAAAGCCTTCGTTTTTTAGCAAGGGGAGGGAGATTTGGTTCTCATAATCATCATAGAGGTAATCATTTTTTCATCATTGGTGGATTTCTTTTTCTTCCAACTTTCTTTTTTTTGTAAATATTTTTTGAGCCAATGATGTGTAAATTTCTCGGGTTCAAGATTTCTTGGAAAGATCCATGAGCAAAGGGGTATTTGTTTGTTTCAAATCTGACTATGTTAATTTTTTTTAAATCTGTTTTATTATTTTAGTTAATGTTGTCTTTGTTTTTTGTTTTTAATATGTTTTTATTTCTATTTTTTTATTTTTAATCTATTTTTTATTTTTGTTTTTTAAATATGTTTTTACTAGTTTTGGTTATTTATAATCATTTTTTTTATTATTTCTGATTTTTTTATTACTTGTGGTTGCTATAATTTTATTTGTTGTTTTAAGGTATACCTTAATTGTTATCTTATTTTATTTGTTATTTTTTAAAATAGATTCTAGTTGTTGTTGTTTTTTTTTTTTTGGTTATTCGTTGTTTTTAAATTTTCATTTTGGCCTTGAAACTTTCAGTACTTACATTTTGGCCTCATTATTTTAGTAATTTCATTTTAACATCATTATTTTTAGTAATTTTATTTTTGCTCCCTTACTTTCAGGAATTTTATTTTGGCCCCCTAGTTTTTTTAAAATTGCATTTTGGCACCCTAGTTTTTCAAGAATTGCATTTCGGCCCCAGTGCTTTCATAAATTTTATTTTAACCCCAATATTTTGAGAAATCTCATTTTTGCCCCACTACTTTATAAATTTCATTTTGGCCCCATGGTTTTTGTAAATCTCATTTTGTCCTCACTACTTCCACGAATCTCATTTTGATCCAATAATTTTATAAATTTCATTATTGCCCCAATGACTCAATATTCAAGGGATTTTTAGTAGAAGTTTATCTTATCCAAAGTCTCAGTCTTTGTAAGCTCTTAGTGGAAGTTTATCTTTCCCAAGGTCCTAGCTTCCATAGGCATTCAGTGAAGATTCATTCTTTCCTAATGTCATTCTTCCCTAATGTTCCATAGGCTTTTAGTGGAGGTTTGCCTCTCAAAATGTTCTAACTTCTTTTCAAAGCTTTAAATGAAAGTTTATATTCATCTAATGTCCTATCTTTCGTATGCAAGAGATCATACATATCACCTAATCAACTTATCTAAATATTTCAAAGTACGTTGACCTTGATCTCTTTTGGGGTACGTAGGCACTTACTTAGTAAGGCATGTCTAGTTATTTCTTTCTTTATCTTTGTCCTTTATTATCTTATTAATAAAAAAAAGGATAATTAAAATGCATTAAAATTTTTAAGCATAAAAAATTTAGGGTAACCATCCTTAGGGATGGATGTTGTGGGGTTCTTAACACATTTTTCACACGTAATTCGATTCCCAAACCCTTCCTCTGGTTCCAAGGGCTAGTTTTCCTTACTTTTTTTAAGGATCCCAATTATCATTCTAATTAATTGGTGGCAACTCTATTTTTTCTCTGCGTTTTCTCTTACGCGCCCAAAAGTTATAAAATTATGGCTTTTCACCGGCCGTCACGTTGTGACAACAGATAGAATCTGATTTTCCACGATGGTTTCGGGAATATCTAAGCATTAACCAATATATCATATCACATAATTCTTATTTGTATAACCTCTCAATTGGACTTTTGTGAAAGGCAAAGTCATGGTCCATTTTTTATGTTAATGGATATAAGTTTCAGCTTTTTGCAAAGGATGAAGGTAAAAGAACATACAACAGTGGGGTGTGTGTTTGTGGTATCGATCGAGGTGAAAATTCAAATGACTATTATAGTGTTTTTAAAGAAATTCTTGAATTGTAATAGCCGAGACAACCCATTAAGAGGTTAATATTGTTTTACTTTGATTGGTTTGATCCCTCAAAGCGTAGTACAAGAGTGCATAGACATTACGACATCGTTGAGGTTCGAAAAAGCCAAAGATATACAAAGTTTAACCCTTTTATATTTCCCTTAATAATAAATCAAGTTTATTATGTATCATATCCTGGCCGGTATAGGGATAAGGTTGATTAGTTTGTGGTAATCAAGACAAAACCAAGGGGGATTGTGTATCAAAAACATACTTTGGAGGTAGCATACCAAGAAAATCATTATCATGCTTATGCGATAATGGAGGATAACTCACTTGCAGAATTACACGATGAAAAATCTATAGGGAAGAGGTAGTAAAGGTCATTGGGATGGAAAAAGATCATTTCATTGAAGATTATGAAAATAAAGAGGTTCCATCAGATGAAGATGAAGAAGTAGAATTCATTGATAGCAATGAGGACGAGGATGAATGATATAAAAAGATTGTACTAGCATATATATTATTGTTAATTTGATTATTATTTGATCAATAAAATTTAATATCTCTTTGAATAATAAGTGCTGCATTGTTTGTTACTGTTTTATACTTCAATTAAAGTATTCTTTTTAGCTTTCAGTATATTATATATTTTTGCTAATTTTGTTATTGACAATTTCGCTAAAGATCAATGAAGTATCGTAAAAGTGGAAAATCAAGTAAGAGATGACTTTTAACTTCATCAACCAGCTCACAACAGCCAATCTCACAACTGGCCTTTTCACAATCGCCACAAGTTTATATTCCCCTTATAATTCCATCTTCCCCTCTCCTATATCAAGCTATCTCACCCCAAACTATTATACTAGACCCTCCCAAACTCCAACCAACTTATTAGACACCGAGAACTTCTTCTAGCTTCGTCGGGGAAGCACAGGGTGACAATTGTCCTTGGATAGAGCCTGATGAAAACGGGTGAAATTTTTTGTTCTTATAATCTTTGTATTGTTTATGCATTTTAAATTAATGTTAATGAATTGTTTTATTTTGAATATGTTTGATCCTCACAGACTGGTGATTGATGGCATAGGTGCATGTATTCATAGTAAGTTTAAGGTAGTTGGGAAGCAGTTTGATATAACCACTTGGGATATGTGGTTCAAAGAATTCAAGGTAACAAGAATAAAAACTTTCGTTACAATGTGCATGAATTAATTATCAACTTTGTAAATGTAATATCTCTAACTTATCCTTATATGTTTGTTACAATTGCATAAAAGGTTTAAGTGGGCGCCTCACCATACTGACCAAATTAGTCGAAATTTTGAGAAAAAAAAACATCATCCAAAATGAGCCAAATTTTTAGATCGGTTAGAGACCACATCGACACAAAGCCAGTTTGGATGGGGAACATTGTATGGAAAGAGATGAAGGCTTATTGGGAGTCTGGTTCATTCCATAAGAAATCCAATCAGAATAGAATGAATCACGATTCCTATGTTGATGCCTCGCTTCATACTAGTGGTTCCATACCACATCGTGTCCATTGGAATATAATGATAAGATTATATTTTCTTTTCCTAGTACCAAGTTTATTAGTATGTTTAATGTTAATAACCAAAATTTTTTTTTTATCAATTATAGAAGATTGAGACTGGAACAGATCCTTCACTATCAGATTTTTATTTTCGTACCAATCGGAAAAAGAAGGATCAAAGTTGGGTTTGTGATTGTGCTGCAACAACTTATGTAAGTAGTTACTAAACATTAAATTATTTTTAGGTTTAATATTCTTGCCATTATTATTTTAATTTTTATGTTATTTGTGTAGGAAAAATTTGAAAAGAGAAGGGCTGAGTGTCTTCTCAAAGCTCATCAGTTGACAAAGGAGATACTTCAAATGGCAGTCAACCATTAGTTATTATGCCATCTGATATGAACATATGGTTAGATGTAACTGGTGGAAAGAAAAAGCGGAGGATCTTTAGATTATGATATGTTGGTCGAATGATCAAAAGATCATCATTTTCTAGTTCAATCGCTCATATGTCAACCATTCCTGAGGAATTTGATCACCTCAAAAGGGAGTTGCAAGCTCAATTAAAAGAGGAATAACAATGAAATGTCACTATAAGAAGTGAGCTTACACAAATAATAAGTGCGCTTACAGAAACAAGAGGATTGTTAGTTCAGGTTCTGGAACGTTTCGGTATTAATAATCAAACAGGCTTTTCTTCCTAGGCACCACCTTTATACGCTAAACTGAATTCTGATAATGACTGATAATAATGTGGATTGAATATTATGATGTTTTATTTTAATTTGATTGAACAATATTTGTATTTAACTAAATAATATTTTTATACATTTATTTTTTAATTATATTATAATTAATTTTATAAAAATATTGCATTTTGTTTATTTATATTATATAATATATTTTATATGAAATGTCGCATTGGTGCGTTGAAGTGCATGTAGATTTTCCTGCGGCTTTTTTGGGTGAAAAGATATAGGAAAATTTACTTGCGGATTTTCATAGGAAAATTACTTGCGAATTTTGATGGGGGGAAATCCGCAGGTATGTTCATTCAGATTTGGGGGGAAATCCGCAGGTATGTTCATTCAGATTTTTCCTCTCTCTCTCTCTCTCTCTCTCTCTCTCTCTCTATATATATATATATATATATATATTTTTTTTTAAAGTTATGAGTTTACTATTTAGTTCCTAGGCTTTAGGTTATTTATAGTTGAATCCTCATTTTCTTTTTCTTTTTTTTTTTGCAATATTTAAAGGTTGTAGTCTTTTTTGTTTGTTTGTTTAAATTAGGCATTACAAGTTATATCTCCCTTAAGAAGAATTTGCCCTTGAATTCTAATGAAATACTACAAGAACTATTGATTAGGATCATGTACCGAATATTGTCATAATTACATAGCTGTGAGTATTTAATATTGCAAAAAAAAAAATAGTTACATTTTAATTTGAGAATTTGAAATTTTTATATGTAGTTCGTATTTTTGTTATTCATAGCAAAATTTAAAATAATAATATGTTTTCCAAAATAAAAGTCACTTTAGAAAGAAAATAAAAAACTAAATGATGCACATTTACAAAAATATTATCAAACCCAAAATTTCATATTTTAATAATAAAACTACAAGCTTTAAATTTAAGGATAACTTATCATATTCACTATAAAGTTTTATAGTATAATATTTGATACTTTTTTATTTTTAAAATAATTAATATAATAAGTCAATAAAAAATAAAATAAAATTAATTTTTTCGTACCTTATAAAAAATATGAATGTTCTTTTATAAATAAAAAAGTATTAAATATTATATTATCATTCATAATAAACTACTTAAACAGAATTTAAAACATCAAAATTATAAAAATTAAAGGAAAAATTAATATACTTTTTCCCTTCAACTAAATATTAGAAGAATTCAAGCTTAGAAGTTGGCGAGAGGTTGGTGCACAATCAGTTTGGAAGTGAATGCCTTGAGTGGTCCTTGCTCCATTTATGGTATCGTCAATGTTGTCCAGCTATGGGATTGGCATTCTCTTCCATTATTTGCAGCTTTTGATTCTACCACTGGCTGCCACGCGTCTTCAACTCTATTCACATATATAAATTTTTTTTTAAATAGATATATCATATAAAAAGTAAAATAAATTACTTTACTATATTCTAATATTTTAATTATATGATTATTTTTTATTATAAAATTATATATATTTTTATTAAAAGTCAAAATAATATTATAATATAATTTAAATTTAAATTAAATTTAATTATTTATATATATAAAATATAATTTTTAAAATTTTAAATTTATTTATTATTGATTATAAAATATTTTTAAAAATTATTCAATGTATTTAAGTTTGTAAATTTTATTATTATTAATTATTAAAAAAATTAAAAATTATTCAATGTGTTTTATGTAAATGTATTTCATCTTTTACATCAATATTATTAAGAGAGAATAAAAATGAATGATTTGAATTTCATTATTTTTATTTATTTTTACAAAGTATATTTTATACATTTAACTAAAGCTAAATTCTAATTTAGGTTAAATAGTAATATATTTTTTAAAGGAACTATGTATATATTTTTATAATAAAAATAAGGATTGTTTAATTAAAACATTTATCAAATGAGAGTGAAGTAATTTACTCTAAAAATTAAATTTTAATGAAAAATTCTTATGTATTCATTTATTATTAACTTTATTTACAAAAGTGAGTATATAAATATTAGTTTTAATAATTATTTTATTGTTAATCTAATGCATAAATTATGTAAACATTGTATTTTAAGTTATGTAATGTAAGTAATGTTGTCATTTCTATTCTAAAAAAATTGGATCATCAACATTCTGTGGTGTGCCAAGCTACATATATTGGTGAGTGGCCATTTAGAGCAATAATTAAACCCACCCAACCATTGCAAATTCAACTTATGACTTTACCACTTCGGTAATGGGCAAACTTCTGTATAAATTTTCAGCATTAAATGTTAAGCATATACCCAAGTTGGGGTTGGCCGATTAGGACCTATCATTTTTAAGAAAATATAACATTGTTATATTTGAAATGAGAGAGATATAATATATGAGATATATTATTTAATAAGTGATTTCTTTTTATATTTATTATACACATTGTATTTATTTTTGAAATTGGCCTAATAGTAAAAAAGTGTACTCCTTATGTTGATTAATTGAATTTAAACATTAGGACCAATACATAGGAGAATTAATTTTTCTAAATACACTAGGTCAATACAAGGTGCATTCTTAATATCTTTCGGGAATGGACTAAGACTCCAATGACAAGCATCATTGATCCAACTATTGAATTAAAAGTAATTACTATATTGATCTTATATATCAAAATTTTAAAAATATTGAATAACAAGAAAGTATGAAATCAAAGAGTTGATTATTTCTTTTATTTGTAAATTATATTATATGTGAATGTTAGGTTAAAACCTACTTTTGTCTCTTAAATTTGTTTTATATTTCAATTTTGTCCTATATCTTTATTTTTTTGTTTCAATTTTGTTTTCTAAGTTCAAAAAAGCATGCAATATTTTTCTCAACTCAAACACTATTTACTTAATTAACTACGGATTAATGTTATGTGTATCTAAGGTGGCCAAGTGTTTTTTAACTTAACAAATTGTGCTTAACCGCAATTTAAAAGAAAAACCCCAACCCTTTTACCTTGATGTCGCAGGAGAGTTTCTATGAAGAAACTCTATATTTGGGAAAGAAGAATCAAAACTGTGGCTTTTTGGATGTTTAGTCCACATGAAGCACACACTTAAGCAAAGTCTTTTACATTGAAAGAAAATTGGCCAAATGCATCTAGGATTAATCCATTAGTTAAATAGACGGTGTTTGGGTTGAGAAAAACACTACATAATCTTTTGGACTAAAGGGACAAAATGAAACACACAAAAAAAAATGGATAAATTGAAACCTGAAACAAAGTTAAGGGGCAAAAAGTAAATTTTAGCCTTAATTTTATAATATATTGATGACAAAATAAATTTTGATTAATACTAAATTTTGTAAGTATAATCTTTATGATATGAATGTTTAATTTAAGGTAAAAGAATTTAATTTTATAAAATTATTCAATAATTTAATTCTATATATAAATTTTATTAATTTCTACTAATTAATGATTAAGTAGTATGATTTAAAAATAGATAGACAAATCAGTTTGTGAATAAATTGAGAAATTCTTAATGGTAAATAGGTTTTAAAATTTGTCTAGAAGCTTTAGATTGCCTTGTTATGATTTTAATTTTGAACCAAACCACTTTTTATATATGCTTTATCGAAGTGATGAGAACCCAATAATCTATTGGATAAAATAATTAAAAGTGGCACTAAACAAAATGCATCTTCTTGTCCCTATTTATTGGCTTTACCATTCTAAATTTATAATACTTTTTTTAGTTGAAACTTAAGAATAGTAATTAAACAATTCAATAAAAAGGGGAATATTCTCTTCCAATAATGGCATTCCCATATTCAATTTCCTTACAAAAGCCAATACATTTTTTTTTTAAATACACTTATACACCTTATTTAATTTATCTTAATAAGACCCAGCACATATCACAAGAAAATAAGAGATTAAGTCATATAATAATTATCATGATTAATGGTACGTTGCTCTATACCTCAAAACTATATATATATATATATATATGTTATAGGGTATTAGTGGGGAGAATTTTTTATTTTAATTTTTAAATTAATTATCATTTAATAATTTTATTGACCTAAACTTAATAAATTGTTATGTGACTATTAAATATTAATCGTGATAGTTATAATATTAAAAAAAATAAAAAGTTACCCTAAAAAATAAAGTTGACTCATTTAAAAAAGGAGTAAAGTAATGTTCTAAATTTTAAATGAGTCAATTTATTTATTTATTTTAATTTTATTTTAACTGTCACACTAATATTTAACAATTATCATTGCTCCAAATCAGCTAGAACAATAAGTGAGGGTTAATTAAACTAACTTATTAATTAAATTAGTATAAAATTAATTTTTAAAAAATTAAATTAAGACACTTTAAAATTGAATGATTAAATTAAAAAAATATTATATTTAGATAACTGAATTATTAATTTATTCTATTTTATAATTTTATTAGAAAAATAAATAAAAATTTTATATTATATTATTTTATGATGTTTATAAAAATATTAATATTTTTATGAAACACTCAATTATTCTATAAAAATTAAAAAATAATTTTGTAGGTTATGTTTATTGCGAGAGTACGGTACTCCCTACCGAAAATATCCTGCAGCATAGTGTGTTGTTTTATATAAAAGAAGATTGAGCGTGAGTAATATGTTATCTATCTGATCATATCCGAAGATAAAGCACGAAGGGCAAGTGTAAGAATCCTCTGTCGTTACGGTTAGCACGTTCCTATCTCTTGACCCTTTAGCCCTTTCACCTCCGTCACTCTCTCTCATTTCCATACTCTTCATTCTATCATCATTCATTCTCCCCCTCTTTCTCTCCTCGTCTTCCTCTCTGCTTGTCCTCTACCGTTCAGTCCATTGCTCTGACACGTACTGCTTCACTCTGTCTCCTCTGTGTCTGTCTTCTGCTCCTTCCTTCAGACACCTCTTTCCCTTTTCTTCGCTATCCCAAATCGTTTTAGAGAGACCCACGTTTTAATTTCTCTCTGAGAGACCAGTTTCTTTCTATATAATTCAGTTTTTTTGCGAAAGATTCTTGTTTGGCGAATGGGTTATTGCAATTCGGGGATTCAGTGATATGTAAAAGCTGGGTTGCTTTGGAGTTCAGTAGCTGGTGGTAGCAGAAAGCATAAGATAGGATATGGCTATGTTGGATCTCAATGTCGAAATTAGCCCTGCTGCTGACTCGAGCAATGCTCAAAAGGAGGTGGCAATGGAGGTGGAGAAGCTCCAGCTCCGAGAAAGTTTTCAGACCCAAATAGAAGATTCTGGGACTTCAAACTCCTCCGTGGTGAATCTCGAAGAAGCTCGAAACAACACTGGAGACGAAGATTCCTCGAATAATTCTCCTGCCTTCATTTTTGACATATTTAGGAAAGGAAAAGATGGGTTAGATGAAACTGATGGGGTTAAAGAAGAGAAGACAACACCAGAAATTAGCACGAGGACACTTTTCCCTGTCACCGGAGATAGAGGAGGCAGAGAGTATGATTTCAAGTTGGGGTTGTCCTCGGGGTCTCAATGGCTGAATCTATCCTTCACTGAGCCTGGTGGGCAAGCTGACTTCAGAATCTTGCAGCAGAAGCAATCCCAAATCAAGAAAAGTAGGCGAGGACCCAGGTCTCGGAGCTCACAGTACCGGGGTGTTACCTTCTACCGCAGGACCGGTCGATGGGAGTCACATATATGGTATAAAATTATATGTTCCTAACATTAGAAGTAGTTGTTACCCAATTGCTGTTTAGGCGTTCTAATTTGTTTGATGGTCTCAGTTCATTGAGTTCATTCTTTCTGTGAACGCAGGGATTGTGGGAAGCAGGTCTATTTAGGTAAGTGGATAAATCTCTTGGTATTGGGTTTTGGTTAGATGGAGATTTCACTTGTTTTTCTAATTTTTGCTGATTTTGGCTTATTGGGTTTTGGTTAGGTGGATTTGACACTGCACATGCTGCAGCAAGGTGAGAATTCTTCTGCTGACTTCTGAGTGAATTTATATTGTTTGTGATTATTCCCCAATCTCTCAACTTTTGCTGTTGTGGTTGTCACCATTTTAGAAAGTTGATATTCTCTATGTAGGGCATATGATCGGGCTGCAATTAAGTTCCGGGGAGTTGATGCTGATATAAACTTTAGTTTGAGTGATTATGAGGAAGACTTGAAGCAGGTACTAGCAGAATGAGTTGGATGACTAATTATTCCAACGTTGTTGAATTGTCTTGAACTCCTGTTTTTTCTGAAATTTTATTGGTATGCAGACGTGGAGTTTGAATAAAGAAGAGTTTGTCCGCGTCCTTCGTCGCCGAAGCACTGGTATCCCGAGGGGGAATTCAAAATATAAAGGTGTCTCTCTGCACCAATGGGGTCAAGGGGAAGTACGGATGAGCCCATTCCTTGGCAAAAAGTGAGAACTGCTCCTTCAAGCAAGTACACTATTTCAGTAATTTATAACTTCTTTTAGTATAAATGTCAATGATCTTGATGTTCTATACTTGGTTATAAATATGGGCTTTCCTTTTCTTTTTCTACCATGATAAGACTCTTGGCTTATCCAGCTGCAAGTGCTGCAATTATCCTTGTGATCATATAACTTGCAAGAATGGCTTTGGTAGAGTTTAATTCAACACAAATTTGCATTTATGATTTTTTGCTTGCAGGGTTTATGACAAGCCACCCATCAAGTGTGATGGAAGAGAACTGATAACCAGCTTTGCATCTAGTACCTGTAAGGGAGAAAGAACTGTTGAGTCCAGCAGAGGAGGTACGAACTACGAAGAGATGATAATATGTTTGTTTGTTCATAAATGTTCTTTTTTCTTCTCACATGTGAGAAAATTATATCTCATCAACAATAAATTATTAAAACAAACTTGCTGTTGCAATTAATGCAGGGAGTTGTCATAATCTTGATTTGAGCCTTGGGATTTCTCCACCTTCTAACGAATCCAAAAACAATGACGCTAGGGGAGACTTTTTTCTTTATAAAGCTTGTGAGATACCCAACAGAGGGGCCCCTATGGTATCACTCTTTGCTTGAATTGTTAAAATTGTGTTTGTCCAGTTTCAGTATCCCTTTTGTCATTGTCATTTCCACACTCACACATGCAGCCAGTACTCTTCTCAAGTGCAGATTCTAATTTATGTAACTGTTGATTATCTTTGGCCCACTTTACAGGCTGATAGCTCTGGTCCTGCATTAATCAGGGGGCAAGCCATTTATGGTCTAACAATGACATCTAAATATGATAAGATTCGCTCTGGCTTGTATACTGCTTATGGACAAAACCATGAGGTGCCCCTCTTCCCTTGTTTACTTTGAGTTTAAACTGAAGTGGAAAAACAACTTAAAGCATATTTTTAGTTGAATATAGCTAATCTTACAAACTTCCACCTCACAAACTCTTAAAAGTAAAAGGAAAAAGTGGAAAGAAGAGATGAGGTAGAAAGAGAAAGAGTGAGGAAATGGCTTATTTAGGAATGTTTATGAGAGTAGCTTTACTCTTTTTACTTTGTATTCAAGAGTTCTTTCTAACTTATATCTAGTTAAGGCATTCTCAAAGGATCAGCATCTAAAGCTTCTGAAGTTGTAATAAATCCAAGTCAAAGTTATGCATGTTTTGAATCAGATTTTCTATCATCATGTTTTTATGAATTTTTACTGGTCTCAAGTCAGTCCTACTTAAACTCTTAGCAGTAATTATACATTGTAATATACCCAGTTTGGTCTCTCAAAATTTAGCTTCTAGCACTTTCTCAGGAAAGGATTTAAATGCAAACTATTCTTCTAATTACTTCTAAATTTATTATTTTTATTTAAACTCGAACCCGGCCCAAATAGATAGGAGTCCAAAGCCCTATAAAATATTATTATTTTAAATTTATTTTTTCAACAAAATAGAGAAACTTTTTTTAGAAATAATACTTTTGAAAAATAATATATACTTTTCAACATTAAAAGTATACATTTTTTTTACATAAAATGAATTTTATATATATATATATATATAAATTGTGAAAAAAGTGTTATTCGGGCCAAATTGGACCAAGCCTAAGTCTAATTTTACCATTCAGATCCGAGTCCGGCCGTTTACAAAACATGCTTTTATAAAAAAAGAGTTTGAATTTTATTTGAGCTTTTATATTTGAGTTCATATTCATAGTGTGAGAGGGAATTTTAGTTTTTGACATGTTAAAGAGATTTGGTTTCACATGTTTCTAATGTTAGACGATGTACTACTGGCAGGAGAAGGCCATGGAAAAGAGAATGGAAGCTGGTGTTCCTCTGCCAAGATTCTCCAATTTGGCTTGGCAACTTCACAGCAATGGCAGCATTACCCCTATGTCAGTTCTTTCAACTGCAGCATCATCAGGATTCGCTTCTTCCAGCACCAATAATTCATCTGCCCCACTTGTAAGCAATGAATAATATGTGGCATTAATTGTAGTAGCCACTCCACTAAATTTTTACTTTCATTTTTGTGATATAAAACATAATATTTCCTCATAAGAGGCATATAAATATTATTACAGCGTGTATTATATACATGAGTTGGGTTTTTTTATATATATATTATTATGTGACACAATTTAAAGTTCAAACTCATTCAAAGTTAGTTTCTTAATTTAAAGAATACTTGTTTTTAATTAGACCTGATCATAAGGTTAGAGTCCTTAGACAATCCACCTGATTTCAGAATAACTGAAATAGACTCAAATATGAAGCCTGATAAAAATTTGGGTTTTTTTTTAATAAAAACCTGTTAAAGGCCTACATTTTTGTATATAATACTACTAGGTGCTCAATTTTTGTATATAATACTACTAGGTGCTCTATAGAGTTCAATAAGTTGTAAATTGTAATGAATAGTATTTAGCTAGTATTAAAAAATTGAATATTATTATCATAAATATTTTAACACAAGTAATTTTTTTTAAAATTTTAATAATTAACTTAATCTTAATTTAAAAATAGATTACATAATAAAATATAAATGACAATAATATTATATTGCGATAATACTAGAAATATTTTTTTATTGTAGCATTCATCAATTGAATTGTTTAATCTCATTTTTGTTTTATAAAAGATAATATTTACTCTTAAGAAGCATTTATAAATAATAGATAATTATTGCAGTGTGTATTATTATATATGAGTTGAATTCATATTCGATTGATATACTTTACAAAATATGACCGGTCCAATTAAATTTAGACTGTCACGATTTATTATGTATTTTTTTAATCTTTTAATCAAAGTTGTCCGTATAAAGATGAACATTCTAGATTCACTCATGTCATCGACCGAATCCATATTTATATGAGTTGGCTTTTTTGTTTTGGTTATGTGACCCAATTGAAAGTCCTAACTCATTCATAGTCTTCAAAGTTTTGATTAGTTTCGTAATTTAAATATAACTTTTAATTAGACTTCTCATGGGTTGGATAATTCGTCAAATTTGGGCCAAACCAAGGTCTAAATTTTTGTTACTTTAATTTCAAAAAGTCTGATTTGTGTTTAGATAAACTCAGCCCGTAATTAATTTATTTTTAATATTATGAAAGATGTGCAGGTATTTAAACTAATTAGAAACTGAAAAAAAAAAGAATAGAAAAAAGGAACAGATGTGTCCGTCAAAACCTTATAATTTTCAACCAAATTTTATAGAAAGAAATTTCAAACTCACTTTCTCAGATCAATTACTTGAGCTAATGGGCTTTGTATATGTATAAACAATATGAATTACCAAATTTTTATGGACAGTTTGATGTCTTTAAGAGCTTGAGTTTTTTTTTTAATTAAATTATTTTAGAATTCTCACTTTAATTTCTCTTAATTTATAATTCAATAATTTCAAGATATATTAGTAAAAAAGCTCAATACTTTTAGGATGATTCTCTTTATATACGTATGGATTAAAATTTTATTTTGGTTTCTAATAAAAAGATCAATCCTTAATTTGGTCGTTAGGTAAACTTTTTTTTTTTGGAATTGAAAACGTTGTCTTTTCATTTTAAATTTATTAACTTAATTATTGGTGTATGGTTAAGTATGATATATTATTATTAAGTGGTCAAGTAGAAAGTTGAAAATTTCTTTATATATTTAAATTGATTTTTATACAAATTCTGACTTTCTTAATTACATGATAAAATCAATTCTATTATATAAAATTTTTCTTAACTTGATCATTTAGCTACACATAATACTTAAATGCTTACATTAGTAATTAGGTTAATAAATTTAACATCAAATAAATAAAAGAACAATATTGTCATTTTATTTATTAATAAATAATTAAAATAAAAAAATTGTCGAGATCAAATCAAATTTTTTTTCGGAAGAAGGAAAATGAGATTTTAATCCATATTCATAAACCTCCTGATATAAATATTGATTAAAAAAATAAAATTATCATTGTCTCACTCTAAATTTCTAAATTCTAGGCCGTTTTCTCATCTGAAAAAACATATGCCCAAAACGTTATCGTATTCTGGAGTCTTCGACTTAGAACAAAATTGGCGAGCTCTTTCACTAGTTACCAGTGCAGTCGCTCCCTCGAACCAAGAAGATGTGGCGGTCGTTGGACGCCCACCTCAGGACCCTGCGAATTCGTTCCTCCTTGACTTCCCCAACTGTGAATTCTCCGTATTCTTCATCATCTTTCTGTTCAATTCTTGGTCAATCTCGAAGGCACAAGCCTCAAACCCTACTTCCTCCCAAGCCTCAAGCTTCCTTTTCTCTGCCCAGGACCCTTGTTCGCTTCAGTGACACCTTGGTTCCCAATGTTCGGGGGACCCACGATTTTGGGTCGAGTTTTGGTTTGGTGGTTGTGCGGTGCGTTTCTTCAGTCTCTTCCGCTCCTACCTTGGAATGGAATGACTCCGTCTCTTGCTCCGAGGTTGGCAACGGCAATGATGGAGGGGTGGAGGAAGATACTAAGCCTTATATTCCTGTTAGGGCCTACTTCTTTTCTACAAGGTGTGAATTTTTCTCTTCTGGGGAATGGGTGAAACGAGTTTTATTGTTTCTGATAAAACTAAATTCTGGGCGGGCCTGTTTCATTTGGGTGAACTTCTTTAGATTTTGCATTTTTGTAACTTCAATTTAAAATTTAAAAAATTTCAATTTAAAATTTAAAAAATTAGGTATGCAAGGGAACGTGAATTGATTATGAGTGTTTGTTCCTGTTATTAAAAAAAAAAAAAAACACTTTTTGGTGCTTCAACGAAATGTATGAACAACATAGAACATTTCTGAAAAGTTTAACTAGTATAATAGGTAAAATGGACTTCATCTGTAAAGCGAACGGGTTTTTGAGAAATAGACCCTAAATAGTTTCTTATTCTTAGGGTGCTTAGGGAATTCATGAAGCGATTGGACAAAGTAATCTAGATTTTTCATAAATGGATAAATAAACAATGCTATCTGCGTGATAGCATGTTGTTTGATATATATATCTCACTTTCCTTTCTGCGGATGTAGTGTTGATTTAAAAAGCTTGGTGGAACAGAACAAACCAAACTTTGTCCCGCCATCATCACGGATGACTAATTATGTACTTCTCAGGTTTGGCTATGTGTTGGATTCCAGGGTATGTGTCTCTCAGGCTATGCTCTTGCATTATTAAATTTAATGGAAAATAAATTATATTTACCATACCTTTTTTCGGTCAATGTATTTACCATACCTTAATATGGCATGTAAGATAAAAGGATTTAAATTAATATTTTTCATTATCTAGGAGCAGGAAATTGTTAGTTATATCGCTTTTCTTGTGTTCCTCCTATCTTCCTTTTTCTAAATTTTTATCATTTCATGTATTGAGATATATGCTATTGTTACTTTATGCAGACAATAAATTTCTTATGTGAGGAATTGGTTATATTGTCACTGGCACTTGGTTCTGTTTAGTTTGTCTTTACCTTCAGTGCTTCACTAAGAAAGTTGTAGAATTTTTAAGGACATATTTTATATACACCCCATTTTAGAGTGAGATTAGGAAAAGGTAGAAGAGAAATCATCTTTGTTCTTATTGTTTCTGGTACAGGATAAAGGCACCAGATAGTGAATACTGATAATCTACATGTTTCTACGTTGTACATCAGTCTCCCTTTTGTGCTTGTGTACCATGTGCATGTTGCTTATAGGTAGGGCTCTGTATGCTTCATGTTGGGATTGAAAGAACTATGATCGACATTTGTTAAGATGGACTCATTTTGCATTATGTTGGTTTGTTATGAAATGTGGATTTTTGGTTGCTTTAAGCATGGCATTTGTTAAACAAAATGGTAGATTTTGATACATTACTATGCAAGAATTTCTGAATTCAAGTAGTTAAATTGATTTCACCTTGTCTCTTTTATCAGAAATGCCTTTATGCCATTAGTTAGCAATTCCGACCTCTGTTTTATGGAATATAGACAATGGATATATTTTCTACATTTTACTTGTTTGAGCTTCTGGCTTGTATCTGGTGGCCGTCCTGCTCATCATATTAGTTGCTTATTGGTTATTTAGTTAGTTTCAGGACATATATTCTAGATTGCCATCATTGACTAAACTTTTTGCTTAAGTATATGAGACGTGGTTCTATCATATATAGTGACAGTGCATTTAGATGGTTATGACTGTGTCATCAAACATGTCATTAATGAAAAAACCCGAATATCAAGCAAATAAGTCTCAGATAAAAGATTATATCTTTTAACTTGTGTCTACAAACTTCTTTTATTGGTGTTTTTGAAACTTGAATCTCAGCAATAATGGCAAAAATAATTCCAATATAGAACTATGTAGTACAGATGTACGATCAATTTAAAATAGATTCTAGAGATTCTGAATTTCACTTCTTGGATAGGAGGATTTGGTCAATAAGGCCAAGTAGAGTTTCCAGTTAAATTTAGAAACCAATGTTCTTGTATTGCTTATTATCATTTTCTCATTCTTTTTCATTTCCTTCCCTTAGTCTTCTGTAGATGTGAGAAGAGATTCCTATCTGTCTCTGAAAAATATCCTGTTTTTAGATGATAAAATAATTATCTAGTTAACAATACACTCATTGGGTAATTCAGAGAATTATGTGCCTTTAACTGTTTTTGACTTTGGCTAGCCAAATTTTCTGTGGATACTTTGGAAGTCATAACACTAGTGACAATAACTATAAACCCGCAATTTGTTTCAGGGTCTGGGTGCTTCCTGCTTGAGTGGAAGCAACTGCTGTTACATGGTCGTTTTCCAGTATGGCTCCATTGTCTTGTTTAATGTCTCTGAGCATGAGGTTGATGGCTATCTAAAAATTGTAGAAAGACATGCTTCTAGTTTGCTTCCTGAAATGAGAAAGGATGGTGAGCTCTTATATCCAATAAATATCTAACATAAAGTTCTTTGATTGTTTTATAAAAATCTATAGACTGTATACCATACTTATATTTATCAAGGCCATCCTTTTAAATGGTTGTTCAAACATGTGCAAGAAATAGTAATTTATGGCACTGAGACAGTTGTAGTAATGTTAACATGACGAAGAAGAGTTAATGTAGCTTTGCTTGTGTGAGGAATAATTTTGATTGATGCCAAAATGGGTGACAAAACTTAAAACATGTCTGTGCAAAAAGGTTTGCAGTAATCTGTTACTCCTATAGTCAATCAAGCCTCAACAGCTTGGCTAAGCTTCACAGTTTTCCATGTTCACATTCATTAGCAGTATTCTTGATTATACCCAAGGACAGATCCAAAGGGGGCTCAGGGTGTCAAGGCTACTTCACCTTGACATAAGAAAATTAGTAGAGCTAACCTATTAGTTGTGTGAAAAGTAGAGATATAGAGAGAGAAATCCTGATGTGGGAATGTGTGTAAGTCAGTATGGTCACTTACTACAGTTTGATATATGTATAGTAAATAATGGGCCGATGGGCTGATATATTACAATGCCTAATACTATCTTCTATAAGGTATATACAAGAAACTAAAACTCCCCCTCAAGCTAGAGCATATAAGTCATATGCACCAAGCTTATTACAAAGAAACCCAATACGAGTGCTTCTAAGAGACTTTGTAAATACACCTGTTAGCTGATTTGCTGAGTTGACAAAAGTAGTAGCAATGCACCCGAATGAGATCTTTTTGCGGATAAAATAACAATAACTTCAATGTGTTTAGTCCACTCATAAAACACTGCATTAGAGGCAATATGTAACGCTTCTTGATTATAACAGACGAGCTACATCTGCATCACCTCTCTAAACTTCAGCTTTTGAAGAAGTTGCTTGAACCATATGAGTTCACA
Organism: Ceratonia siliqua; assembly: GCA_034509205.1. Lineage (NCBI taxonomy): Eukaryota > Viridiplantae > Streptophyta > Magnoliopsida > Fabales > Fabaceae > Ceratonia > Ceratonia siliqua. The sequence goes on from JASKGM010050765.1 coordinate 27,346, forward strand.
CGTGGCTAATACCATGGCCCAATGTTCGGCCCCTGCATTTGACCTGGCAACCATATCTTGCTTCTTACTCTTCTAGGATATCAAATCACCTCCAACAAGAATACAATATCCTGAAGTAGACTGTCGATTTGATGGAGATCCCGCTCAATCAGCATCAGAATATCCAATGATTTGGGTATGACCTTTATCTTCATATAACAATCCTTGACCTGACGTTCCTTTGATATATCTAAGAAGACGTATCACAGCATCCCAATGATTATCACATAGAGACTGTAGAAATTGACTAACCATACTAACCGCAAAAGAAATAGTTGGTCTAGTGATGGTGAGATAATTGAGTTTCCTAATTGGTCTTTGATATCTGCCAGGATCTGCCAAGGGCTCCCCCTGTCCTGGTAAAAGTTTAACATTTGGATTTATAGGAGTATCAACAGGTCAACAGTCTAACATACCCGTCTCTTCAAGGATATCCAGTGTATATTTCCTCTAGGAGATAACAATACCACCATTAGATTGAGGTACCCCAATACCAAGAAAATATTGGAGGCGACCTAAATCCTTAGTCTGGAAATTATGAAACATATGAGACTACAAACGAAGAATGACATCCTGATCGTTCCCAGTGATGACTATATTGTCTATGTACACCACCAAATAAATGCACTTGCCATAAGATGAATGGCAATAGAAAATAGAATGGTCAATCTCACTACCAATCATGCCAAATTCCTGAACAACAGTACTAAATCTTCCAAAACAAGCACGTGGGGATTGTTTCAACTGTTTCAACCCATGCAAGAAGCGGGAACAATAGAGAGTAAGAAATTTCATACTTCATGTTGCAACACTAAAGAAGGCATTCAATTAATTAAAAAACATGTAATAAGAATAACATCAGCCCAAAAATGAAAAGGAACATGATGATGAAGTAAGAGAGTGCGATAAGATGTGGATTTTTACGTTCAGCCAATCCTTTTTGTTGAGCGGTATGAGCACAAGATGACTGATGAAGAATATCCTGTGAAGACATAAAGTTATTGAAAGGGATTAATAAAATATTCACGGGCATTATCATTGCTCAAAACACGAATGGGGTTATTGAATTGATTTTTTATTTCAACACAATATTCCTGAAATATACCAAACAACTCAAAATGAGTTTTCATTAAAAATAGCCCAGTACAACGAGAAAAGTCATAAATGAAAGTGACAAAATACTTAAATCTCAAAACAAAAGTGACACAACTAAGACCCAAAACATCAAAGTGAACAAGCTCAAAAGGGGCTAAAGCCCAATTGTTGACATGATTTGGAAACGAAATGTGAGATTGTTTTCCAAGCTGACACGAGTCACTATCTAAAGTAGATAGACTCGAAAGACGTGTAACCATTTGACGTAGTTTGGATAGGTTAGGATGTCCCAAATGGTTGTGAAGAGTGGCAGGTGATTCAGTGGAAGTGCAGGCAACTATTAATGGTGCAAAGCGAAGTGATAGAGCCCCTAGGACTCACGCCCTATGCCAATCATCTGTCTCGTATCCTGGTTCTACACGAGAACATAATTATTAGCAAAAGTAACAGAGCAATTAAGGGTACGAGTTAATCTGCTGATAGAAATAAGACTAAAAGTAAATTCAGGAACATAAAGAATAGAGTCAAGAGGTAAGGAAGGAGTCGGTTGGGCTTGCCCAATGCATTTAACAATGAACCATTTGCAAGAGTAACAAAAGGGAGATAACTAGAACTGGTAATGTGAGATAAAAGACGAGGGATACTAGATATGTGATAAGGGGCACTAGAATCTAGAACCTAAGGTCTGAGGGTAGGAGATTGGGCTAGGCAAGCAACAGAATTATGGGCAACTGAGGCAACATATGTGGATGGCTGTTGAGCTGCAAGATAACTAAAGTTGGCAAAATGGGTCTACCCTGATGGGCCAACTCGAAATAGCTTGAAAAATAATAGGGCTGGGCCCTAGGATTAGTGGCCCGAAAAAATTCGAGCCTATTTAGCCCGGCCTGATCAGGCCAGTTCGGGTTGGCCCCGACAAACCCGTTGGGCCAACCTAAAAAAATTTGGTTTTTTAGTTCCTCCAAAACAATGTCGTTTTGGAGGGATAACCAAAAGCCACTTTTTTCTTTCATCTCTCACCTCTCACCTCTCGGTTCTCACACTCTCACACTGCCAGGAGCAAAATTTTCCTCTTCGTGCCCTAGCATTCCAGCATGTGGTTGCATCTCGATTCCCTCCGTAGCCCCCGTCGCCAACCTCTGTAACCGTCGCCGCCGTTGCCAGCACTACTTGTAGACCCAAGACCATCGACTGTAAGCTTTAAGCTCTTAGATTTTCACAGCACTACTTGTAGCTTTCATTGAGGGATTGTTCCTCTGTGAGATAGCAATGTTTTCCACTCTCAGAAAATGATGCCTCTTTAATTTATGTAACTTATATCTAGCTAGGAGATTGAAGGAATCAAAAACTTTGATTACATGCAAATGCAATATTTGTTTTTTCTGCCACCATGTTCAATACAAATAAAAAATCTGATTACAGGACTAGCCTTAACTGATTGGAAACGCACCTTTGTCCTAGTGTGGTCTGATATATTTTTATTCTCCATGTTTGTTTGTTTACAATGGGCTATTATTTTTTCTGTTTGCATTTCATGATTTATAAGTAATTGTCTCAATTAATTCAAAAGTATTGGCTAGAAGTTGTCCTATTAGGCATTAGAAAAAACAAATTTGATTGAATTGGAACAATTTTACTTTGTATGGAAGATATAGTGGCTGAAAACTTTGGAGAATTTCTATATAGAATTGTATGTCTGCAACACTCAAAGCAGTTAAGAATGTACTTGATTAATTAAGGAATTTGCTTTTGCATAAATAGAGCTTGAATTTTGAGAGTGTGCATTTTGGTGCGACAGAAATTTGAAAACCCCTACTGTCAAGGACATGCAAGTGCACTCTGACTATCTACATGTACACGTTATTTACAGAGGCTGAAAGAATAGAAATGGTTGAGACATGAAAAAGAAGAATCCTGAGATGCCCTACAACTCCCAATATATAGTAACAATATTTCTTTTCCTAATTTTGTTGGTAAGAGTAGTTTTGTTTAATCCACCATAGCATTCTAATATTCTTAATTTCTATTACCTTAATTAGTCCAGTTTTCTGCAGTGAAGGCATCTCCATCATCTTTTGTCATCACATGGATAATTAGTTTAGTTCCTTCTTGATGTGAATCCTTGGATCTATTTTGAAGGACTGAATATAGTTGTATAGTTCTGAATAAATGCATGCATATTCTCATGAATATAGTTGTACGGTCCTTGCTTATTCTATGCTGGATAGCCTATTAGCCTGGATATGGATGAATTTTTAATTTCTAGGCACAATAACAGTACTTTAAAATGGATTTATCACTTGGATAGTTGGATTTCATGCTTATATGTGTAGTAAAAGGTGAAATTCTATCCTACCACCCACAACCGTGGATGGTAGGATATACTATTCATTCCCCACTTCTCACTTTTTTTTAATTTTTTGTCCTTATTTTTTTTTTTACTTTTTAGCATTAATTAATTATTTTCTATGTCATTTTTTTTTTTGGAATTTTTTGAATGTTTTTAGAATTTTTTACTTATGAAAAAGTAAATTCAAGAAAAATTACGAATGAATAGTACAAGAAGTGTAAAAATTCTAAAAAATTTCAAAAAATTCTCAAAAAAATATGACAAAGAAAATAATTAATTAATGTCAAAAAATCAAAAAATAAAAAAAAAAAGAAAAAAATGAGAGGTGGGGATACATCTTGTTATGCTACCGCCCACTGGTAACATAGCAATCGCCGTAGTAAAATTGTATTATTTCATTTTAGCCATTTAGAACTGGGCTGGCCGAAGCCCGATTGGTTGGCATAAGGCTAGGCTACCAACATGTCAGCTCGAAGTAAATTCGAGCTAGCCGGAAAATGACAGCCAGCCCGACGAGCTGGGTCGAGCTAGGCTAGCCTCGTTGGCCAGCTCTAAAGATAACGAACATAGTTTTCATAATCAACTCTGTTTATAATTAGGTACACCAACAGTTTGAGCAACATTGGCAGTACGAGATGACGACCATGCAACTTATTACAATGGTCCTCGATGTGGCCTCACCTGTGACAATAACTACATTTAAGCTTTCCCTTTTGAGAATTAATATTGCATCCTCTCTGTTCTCCCATGGTGTTGGTTTGTGATGCTAACATTGAGGATTTGACCGTTTGGATTGAAGAAATGATATATATTGCTACTAGAGAAGAGACATGAAGCAGCCGAGCATAGACATCTCTCAAAGAGGGTATAGTAGGACTAACCAAAATCTAGTCACAAACAAGGGTGAGGTGGTAAATAGCAATCAATCCCAGTACCATAAAGAATTGATCATATTGCTCTAGTTGCTTCTCAGTAGTATCAGCAACAAGCATAAATGAATTAAATTCCTCCTTCAGAAATTCAAGCCTATCAATAAATTCAGACATATCCATATCCTGTTAGGGAAACCATGTTAGAAACAACCGTATAGAAACAATGAATATCATTAGTGTAGAGAGTTTTGGCCTTATCCCACAATTGTTGATAGTTTCTATATGCCTTATAAATAACATAAAGTTTAGGCTCAATAAATTGCCACAGTAAATTACATAAAAGGGCATCAATCTTTTTCCAAGCAGCCCTCTCAACTACAGGGGAAGTAGCCCAAGACATAATTCAACTGAAGTAGCCCAAGACATATAATTGGCGCTCCTGGAAAGCTTTTCAGTAGCAATAACAGGGGAAGAAGTGAAAACAGGGGTGAAGTTACCCGATTTGTTGACTTAAGTGACCGAAAAAGTGGAATCTGACATGATTTGGATGAAAGGCAGCTCTAAAAATCCCGAAATAAGGCTGTAGAGAGCTGAGTAGGCTTAAAATTGGTGCAAAAATGCAGATCATAACGATTTGGGCAGCAGAAGACAGGGCACGGCGGTGCATGGGGCGACAGCCGATGACCAGATTTTGAGGACAAGCAAGTCGGAGCCCTCTACGGTCGACGGAGGAGATAATGTCATCTAATACTCACCAAAAATGGCAAATCGGAGCTGCGAAGCTTTGTTGGACGGCAGAGAGATGGGCAGCTCATGGGCTGGAGTTGGACGGTGCCATTTCAAGGGTTCTGCTTGTGGGATCTCTTCGAACACGGTGGCGTGGTCAAAATCAGCAATTGACACTTGGAAGGCCACAAACCAAATATGACAAACGTGATTTGACGGTTGTTGACCGTCACGAACCCTCACACACTAAAATTTAGGATTTTCTCTCCTCAAACTCTGATACCATGTTCAAGTAGAGATAGAGAGAGAAATCCTGATGTGGGAGTGTGTGTAAGTCAGTATGGTCACTTGCTACAACTTCATATATATACAAGAAATAATGGGCCAATATATTACAAGGTCAAATACTATCTTCTAGAAGGTATATACAGGAAACTAACAAGTTGGTTTGAGTCTATCTTTTCTATTGGCAGAATGCTGTAGCTTTTAGAAGCTATTATGTACTGATGTGAAAAGGCTGCTGGCGACAGTTATTAATGGACAAATAATTTGGTATCTAAGATGTTGAATATGGGCATTGAGTTGACAAGGTTGTTGGATAAATTTTGAAGAGATTCGAAGGCATTTTTCTTTTTATGATTTATGAAGTAAGTTTTTTTTTTTCCTTTTTTTTCTTGATGAGGATAATTCTGGAAAGAATAAATCTGGTTACGCACCACTTGGACACATGACTTGCACCTCTGCAGGGTAGCAACTTTTTACTTGGTGGTGTATGTGAGGCCAGCAGCAGACAAATAAATAATTGACATGCTGTACAGGTTTGAGTGATTTTGTGCAATTGGTGTACTAGACTTATGAAGCATGGACATTTCAAGCAAGGAAAACATGTTGGATGCTTGTATTGTACACGATGCAACACTTCAAATAACACCTTCAACATCAGATTTTGTCAAGTCATCACATTGGTGTTCATGTCAATATCCGTGCTTCTTAGAACTACACTTACCGCATTGGAAAGCATACTCTAGTGTGTTTTTGTTCCTCTATCTTTTAAATAATAGTGGAAGATGTTAAGTATTTAGAATTTAGGATAGTCTTATTGGTTAATGAATTAGTTACTTGTAGTGCACCCAAAGTAAAGGGGATAAGTATCTTTTTGTGGTTATATTATTAGTATAAATAGAGGTTGAGAGTCATTGTTATACACGTATTAAATACGCTTTTCAATAATATATATGTTGCTTGCTCTCTTTTCTCCCTAACTTTTGCTCTCCGTATTTTCTCAACAGAAGAAGCATTCAAAAGATTTTTTTTTTTTTTTTTTGATAAAAGAAGACATTATATTGAGAAGAAGGAAAGATACAATTGAGGAGACCTAAGGGAAAAGACCAAATCCTTAACAAGATAATAAAATAAAATAAAAAAGAAACTAAAACGTGCAGCAAAGCTACCTAATGACTCAGCATATGTAAGAGAGATACTCCCCTTAAAAACTTGTGAGCTGAACACCAAAGAGAAGCCATAAACATAATCCTAGCCCATAAGGCATATAAAGACAAAGAGATACACCTAAAAATATGAGCATTCAGCTCCAACTAAACATTCCAAATCACAGCAAAAACTGCACATTCCACATTGTTCTTCCATCCTATTTCTGACCAAAACCTTCGAACTGTAAAGGAGAAAATGCTCTAAATCTAGCATATGTCTGTAGTAAAAAATATATCATTTTATCCTTTCTTGTTTTCTTAAGTATTTGTTTGTTTATGAGTTTATTTTTCTGTAGATATTCCATTTTATTGTAACAACATTTATTGACTATAATACAATGTTTCCAAAGTTCATGTCCTCATAGAATGTCTTAATAGGTTTTAATGTTCTGTTTTACATTATCTGATTTTTACTGTTTTTTAAATTGTAGAATATGAGGTAAGAGAAAAACCAGCTTTAAGCACATGGATGCAAGGTGGGCTTGATTACATAATGTTGCAGTACTTGAATATTGATGGTATTCGCACTATTGGTAGCGTCCTTGGTCAAAGTATTGCTCTTGACTACTATGGACGACAGGTATGTTCTGCATCAGGTTAGAATTTTCTGATGTGGGGATATACTATTAACGTCCTCTAACCCCACCCCCAAAACTTCTATGCTAGGTTGATGGAATGGTTGCAGAATTTACTGACATAAACCGTGAGATGGAAATGACCGGGAAATTCAAAATGCAGAGGAAAAAACTTTTCCAGTTGGTGGGAAAGGCAAATTCAAATCTTGCTGATGTAATTCTTAAGCTTGGGCTATTTGAGAGGTAATGATTTTGTTCTTGGGATCAAAGTATTGAAGTTGGAAAGAGTAATAGTACTTGTGCATACTAGTTTCAATTAGTACATCTGAACAAATACATTTAGATGCCTGTATTTATCCTAAGCTTATCAGAAATAGCATTTGCAATATATCTAAACTTCTATAATCATATTGATCTTCCTTATGATCATCATCATACTTGACTATATTAAGAGCAAAATAAACCACAATTATATTTTAAGGTGCCTTTGGTCTTGCATTCTTAAACTTCTGACAGTGCTTTGCATTAGAGTAAATTGTTATGTGTATTGATACAACTTAGAAATATTTGATTTGTTTCTACAGATCAGATATTGCTTGGAAAGATGCAAAATATGCTCAGATATGGGAGTACCTTAGGGATGAATTTGAGTTAACTCAGAGATTTGCAAGTCTTGATTTTAAGTTGAAATTTGTCGAGGTATAATTTCTATCTTGGATATCAATGTGCTTCCTCATTTCATTAAGGGTAAATTACCTTAACTTTCCTTAAAATTTGGTAGTATAACATTCGTCACTATTCTTATTTCTAAAATGACACTCAGTCCCTTTCGAAGGTATGAAAATACTAATTTATTCTTAATACTAATATGGTATGTGATGGAGAAATAAGGGTAACTTGATATATTTACACCTTCATAATAGAGCCAAATGTTATTTTGAAAACAAAAAGGGTACCAAGTATTATATTATCAACCTTAAATAAAAATAAAGATAATTTACTCTTTAATTGACAGGTTTGTATTTTAACCCTCTCCCCCCCCCCCTCTCCCGCCTTTTCATTTTGCAGCACAACATTCGATTTCTTCAAGAAATTCTTCAAAATAGGAAATCAGATTTTCTAGAGTGGCTCATTATTGCCTTGATTGGTGCCGAAATTCTTCTCTCTCTCTATGACATCGTGCAACGCTCTGCCATGAGTCTTTAGCATCATTCTTTAGGGTGTCAAGAAGACTGAAGATGCTTTTGAAGGGGTGTAGCAGTTGCTATGTTTCTCATTTTTGTTGTAACTGGTGGCTCATCATACCAATACAATTACAGATCTTGTAAATATCATTTTAAGGCTTTTTGCCCTGTTTCAATTCTGCTAGTCACTCTGTTTGTGTAATATAACTTCATCAAATGTGTAAATTGTCTCGCAAATTCTACCCTCTTTACTTGTTGGGAACTTATTAGTTATCAAAGTGACATGTTCCCAATAATCATGAGTTGATTTGAAAAGGTGATATTTGAGTTTTACAAATACATATTTTGCATAAGTGCAAAAGAATTAAATAAAATTAGTTGATTTAATCATTTAAAAAGGGTAGAAGGGAAGACAATGAATAGGTATAATGGTGAGGGGTTTGGATTTGTAGAAGATTTTAAGCTCAATTTTCAGTGACATCATGTGCAAAGAAATGATATTTTATTATGTTTTAAATTAAGAAAGCTAGCTCAAAGGTTGGTTGGTTTAAATTATGCCCTTTACTCTCCTACCGCGCTACTGTGTGGGCAATAGGGAAATTTGGTAAATTTTTTTAATTAATTAAATATTATTTATATCATGTATTTTTTTAAAATTGAGATATTTTTTTAATTTTTTTAAAATTTTTTAACTTATAAATAAATAATAATAATAAATTATAGATGAATAGTATAAAAAATAATTAATTAATTTTAAAAAATAATAAAATAAAAAAATAAAAAATAAAAACCAAAAGGAAAGGTAGCTTAGTCGTCTTAAATTATATTATAGGTGAAAATTATACTTGTCTTCAACTGCACCCTAGGAGCTTTTAGGAAATCAATTTTTTTTATTATTATGAAAATAAACGCAAATCACTTTAAAAAAATTAAAAATACACGTTTTTGTCTATTTAATTTAAAAAATTAATACATTTGGATTTTTTTCTTTGTTTTTTTGGTATAATTTTTATTTTTAAAAAAATTAATTTAAAATAAAGTTTAAAAAATTTAAATTTTAAAACAATACTTAAAAAAAGAAAATATAAAATAAATTCAAAAAAGAGTAGAAAATTAAAAAAAATACAAAAAAACTTATAAAATAAAAAAAATTAAAGAACAAAAATATGAGGAAAAAAAAAAGCACCGAATGTAAGCTTTCAAAACACCCTGGAGGACATGGGACGATTGACAAAACAGATGTTTGAACTTTGAAAGTAAGCAAATATATACAGAAGTATCTTTAATGGCTTTGTGTAAATAATTTTGAATTGATAAGTACATTTTCTTTTTTATTAAAGAGGTAGTGGCTTTTGAATGAGATCATTGATTGGAAATTAAAGACAATGCGTGAAGGAGAATAATATCTTTGAGATTAGTCCATAAATTTTCTGTTTTTATTTTAAATCGGTTTTTTTTTAAAAGTCTATAATAAAAAAAAGAGTTTAATGTTTGATTAAATTTTTAACCAATACTTTTAGTAATATTAACTAATATTTAAGATAATATTTGTATTTTTTTATTTAAATGAAGATATTTTTATACAAAAATATTAGATTAAAGGGTGGCACTACCGATAACTTTTGGCATTTCAATTTCTTATTTTTTTTGTTTGAATTTGTTTGAATTTTTTATATTAATTAATTATTTTTAAAATTTTTATATTTTTTAAGAATTTTTTTATATTTTCTTATATTATTCATTCATAATTTTTTTGTACTATTTATTAAAAAATTTTAAAAATAAATATATGATATAAAAAATAATTAATTAATAAAAAAATCAAGATAAAAAAAAAGATTGAGATGCCAAAGTTAAGTTATAATCTATTTTGGGGCTATAGCTTAGACTTCTCCCAAATTAAATTATATTCAAAGTTTCTAAAACATATACCGACAATGTCACGTTTTTTTAGTTTCAAATTATACAAAAACATTCATTCTATTAATAAATTGTTAACAAAGATTATACTAAATAATTTTTTTCTCTTAAAACTTTTTAATGAGTATAATTTGATGTACCACAAATCATAAAATAATCAAATTAATACTTTTGAAAAATATATAATAAGAGAAATTAATGTAAATTTTTTAAAATGATAAGGGATGTGAATATAGCTTTTATAAGAAATTTTAGTATAAACTGAGGTGTGAAAGTAAGTTTCTAAATCTTTAGAGAATATTACTGTAATTTATTTAAAATATTAAGTTTTACTTCTGATTTTACTTTATAGGAGAAACTCTAATTGCTTGTTTATCTCCCATTACAAAAAAAAAAATTTCTATGGTTATGTAAAAGCAATTTTCTAAATTGGTTAAATATAGACGAAAAAATAATAATAGAAGTTTTCTCTTTCATAACACAAAAGAGGCACTTATACTATTGGAATTTTGTTAATTTTACACAAACATTCTTTCTATTTTTAAAACATACATAAATTTCCTTTGTAATTTTAAAACAAGCTACACATAACTCTAATTTGAAAAAAAAATTGAGTTAGTCAATGATAACTCTAAGTTATCTATATAAAAATCCAAAAATATCCTTAAATAAATTGTTTTTTTAATCCTAAGCAATTATCTTCTACCCTCCAAGTATATACACGTTTTATAATTCTTGTCTCCATTACTGCAATCTATTAGTACTTAGTGTTAAGAAGAGTATCACTCAAATTAATACTCTTGGACATATATGCTTTCTGTTAGTTCGTAGAAATAAAAAGGACAGGTAAATTTACTTGCTCATATTTTAAGTAGCCCCAAATTTTTACGTTTCTTATTGAACTCCTATTGGAAGCTCATATTTTCTGTTATAATTTACATTATATTATTTTATAATACAATAAATTAAAAGGCATATAAATCATATATATAAACTTTTATAAATTAAAATGTTTTAATAAGTTAACTAAATGTTGTATAAAAATATAATTTATTAACTTTTGAAATTTAATTTTATTGATTAAGTTAGCAAACAATTATTTTATATTAGAAACTTTTTAAAATTTCAAGAATTATATAATTTTTTATTATAGAGAATTACTTACTCTATGTTAAAATTACAAACGGATTGGAGACGATTGCAATATGCCACCAAATAATTGGTTAATAAATTTACTAAATTATTAAAATAAGCAAACTGAAATTAGAGGAAGAGTAAGAAGTGGAGGTGAGAAAGGAATATATGAGGGAATATAGTGAACAAGGGTGGGGGCAATTTAGTCAATAAATAAAAAAAGAAAATAAGTTCAAATGATGTGATTTAATTGGGTTTTCGATCAAAATTGAATTTTTTAAGTAGGGTACTATATATATGCTTCAATCTTTATTTTTTTCTTTAGGTTTAATTATTATCAAGTGTCCCAATGGGGGTGCTGTATTTCTATACGATGTCAGGTGCACCTGATAATTCTTAGTTGGTATCTCTAGCACATGTGTAGAGGCACCAATTAAGAAATACGGTGTTTTTTGGGCACCATATAAAAATACAGTGAAAAATCCTAAAAGCTTGAAAATATTTGAAAGTACAAGAAATGGAAATTATCTATTTTGCGTAGACTAAACTTATCACATTATTTATAAACGACAGATTCAAAGTTAATAACAAAAAAACTTTAACCCTAATATAATAGGACTCCTATGTCACATCATGTGTGGTTCATACTTTTACATTTTTCGTATCTAAAATTTATAAATAACCCGACCTAGAAATATCACCAAATAAAATGCATAAAGGAGGACTAGATTTAGGTAGTGATCTAACAATTAATGCTGTATTCCTAAAGAAATAAGAACCATGGCATCAAATAGCACAATGTGGAACTCTTCTACAATCCCTTTTTTCTCCCCTTCCAAAATTCATACAACATTTCTCCTTTTTTGGCTCCAACTTTTGTAGAAACCTCCATGGACTCAAAAACTTTGGTGTGGGCTTAAACTCCCAACCTTCCACATACTCAAAAATTAATAACTGTTACTGGAAAATAACCCATAACACTAATATTTCTTCGCCATATGATCCATTTGGTTTATTATCTAAAAGATACTGTACCTTAACCAGCAATAGTGGGTATATATATAACTTACTCTTATTGTATCCACATAATATAAACAAAATATCCTCACAAACACAACTTGAGTAATTTATATATAGCTCAATTAAATTAAAATCTTCTCGTGTAACATGATGATCATATGATGTTAGAGATAGAGACACAAAACAGTTTGGTATAAAAGGACAGAAAACTTTTGTGCCAATCGGTTTCTTGCTTCACATAACTAACAAATTACATGAGAGAATTCAAATCTATCTCGGCTACTATTATATTAACTATAAAAAGTATGTCATTAATTAAATTGCAACTTCAAATGTATTTTGTTTGCTATGGTTATGGCAAATAATGTGATTTATGACAATGAAACCGTAATTTTAACCCTAATTATGAAAGTGAACCGAAGATCGATAAAAATAGAAAATGAAATTCTTTATTACAATATTAAGAAAAGTTTTAACTCTTAAGCATGCATACTTAATTATTAAATAATTAGATGCCTATTTAAATTTCCTGAAAGAAAAAAAGAAAAGAAAAAGTCTGATAGAACAGTTTCTTGGAATCGAATTTCTACCAAGTATATTTGTATTATCTTGTGACATGATTTAGGACAAATAACAACTGTAAGTTGTACCCTAATTATCCAAGTGAACTTCAATAAATACAAAAAAAAAAAACTTAACTGAAGAGGCTTCCAATAAAAATAGAAAGGAAAATACTTCACAAATTAACCTAAAGTAGGGTTTTAATTAAGTCATGCATTCTTGAAATCGAATCTTCTTCACATTGAGTATGTATGTGTACGTGCGTGTGTGCATGTATGTGATTAAGATAAATGCAAATGTAATTTATAGGATTGAGGTTTAAGAGTTCAAAGTTAGTCGAAGCCAAATTTATAAAAAAAAAAGAGAAAGAATTAAAGTGGGGTCTTAAGCTTTGCATACACATGATTATCAAATTAGTTACGTGTATATATGCTTAGATTAATTTTTTGAGATAAAGAAAAGTTAGACAGAACAATTCCATGGAATTTTGAATTTATAATATTTCTACGTGTGTGCTCAACTTTAGTTTTCTGCAAAAGTCATGTACGTACTTGAACATTTAGATCATAACATTATTTGATAAATATTGAACATTTTAAACCTTATTTGAAAATTCATTTATAAGATATTTGGGTATGAGATATATGAAAAATTATAGTCTCGTATGCATGTTAGTTTTGTTATATCAAACACTTGAATCTTAAAATTTTCATATATTTCATATATAATTCAATTTCTTTCAAATTATAGTTTGTCTAAGTACTTAAAGAAATTTAAATATATGTGCACTTATTTAAATACCACTTGAAAATAAAACCTTAACTAGTAACTTTCTAAATAAAAAAATTTAACTTTAATTTTTCAAAAAGTTTAAAATTTTAATATCTATATTTTCCCATTATCTCTTAAGAAAAACAACATTATTATAGAATGATAATAGCTAGCTATTAATCTACCTCTCAAAATCATATATATTAGTATAGATTATATTAAAAAGATAATAATCATTTAGGGCTATAAGAATATAAGAATAACCATAATAATAATTCAAATACAAAGCATAACATAAACATTAAGCAAGGCTCACAAAGTTCAATAAATCCCATTAAAAAAACACAAACATTGTCACATCCCAAATCTAGACATGTGAAATTTTCTTAATGATAAATTGAAGAGAACTAGGTGAAGTGATGATTTAAAATTAGTACCAATTTCCCCTAATTCTAATTTTTATTTATGCATAATAATTCAGTGAATCTAATCCTCTTAAATCTGCAAGCATGCGTATATGTCTGTTGAAAGCTTGTATGATATTATCGTAATAGTAATATTCTACTCCAGTCCCAGATTTCGGGTATGACAAACATATTTATAGAGATTTTCTTGCGTAGGCAGGCTTATAATTCACAATTCTTAGACATAAAATTATCAAATAATAATAAACAAATCAAATTAATTGTTTATTATTATTTGATGAATATGATTTTTAGATAAACCTTGGATTTTCACCATATATTCTATATTATTTCAAAACCTGCTAAAATCCCAGACACGGACCCTAACATATATTATTGTCTGTCAAAGAAACTCAAAAGCATGACATAGATTGAAAGTTAATATTGAATACTAAATATTTTCTTGGGAAAATCTCAGTATCCAATCAGTCCATGAAATTCAAGAACGATCCCGATGCCGCCGCTGCAGCTGCTGGTGAAGCTGGTTGGGAAGTTGACGGAGATATGATCAGTGGCGACTTGGTACTCTTGCGAACGTATTTTCTTGCCCAAACATGTTTTCCATTGATGGCGAATTTTGATTTATGGGTGCCGTCGATGATCAATTCGATCAGGTTCATGGCAGGAGAACGAAAAACAAGACGAGCATACAGTGGTTGCTCTAGGGTTTGCACATCTTGCATATAAACTGCTTCAATGATATCTCCATATCTTCTGTTTTTATTGAGGAAAAAGAAGTGAAAAGAACCCCAAAAAAAAGAATAAGCAAAGAGAGATATATATATATCCACGTGAAAATGAATATATAAGAAAATGAAAAATTAACCAACTAAGAAACACAGGACACAATATGAATATTTCAATACCATAAAATATGTAGTATAATATAAGCAATTTGAAGTATATATCACATTGTGTTTGATATGAGTGTCACTATCTGCAGACATAATATGGCTCCATTTCTGAAGTATCGTGCTTCATAGTATATATTGAGACATACCCACATGAAATTGAATATAAGAAATTGAAAAATCAACTATAAAGTATGAATACTAACCCGAACACAATTCTATTTTTGAATTATATATATGTGCTCCATAAGAAACTTAAAAAAGTTGAAAGAGACAAGTGAAGGAATATATCTTTACCATACAATCAAAAAAATGTATATGAGGCGTGTAGATACAATTTGAATTATCACATTATGTTTGATATGAGTATCAAACACAAATTAAACACAACATGACTTCATTTTTCAAGTATCATGTTTCATAAAAAAAAAAAAATTTAAATGAAAGATAATCAAGTGAGAAAACCAGGAGAAGAAATTTATTATATTGAATAGGAATGTCGAACATATCCACATGACTCCATTTTTGAAGTAAGTGTTTCATAAACAATTATGGAAAAAAAAAGAGAGGACAGATTACAGTACGAAAGAATATAATATTCTTGCCATACCACCAAAGAGAACTAAAAGAAACTATGAAAGACGGTCAAGTAAGAAAACCTGGAGAAGAAATCTCGGATTTCAGACTCAGAAATAGGGTATCCTTTGGAGAAGGTAAGAAAGATTGTCCTATCATCAGCAGGCACCTCCCTTCTCAGATCAACAGCGCTACTGGAACCACCACCACCACCACCATCCAACTCTAAGCTGCTCAAAATCTCACAGAGTTCATTATTCAGAAGCTCTTTCTGATAAGTAAGATCAAAATGATCCAAACCGCTGCCACTGCCGCCACCGCCAGTACTGCTGCCGCCCCAATTCAAGCTTCCTTCATTCCCTTGTGGCACCACCAAATTCTGGGGTAAAACAGCAGCCTCAGGAACAAGAATTTTATCATTATTATAACCCATCGTGGGATAATCCGACATCGGCCCATAAAAACTCCCAGGATTCAACAACGTATATTCTTTCACAGCCTTTTCATGCTGCCATTGTTGAACTATGTCCGTAAAGGCTCTGATACAGACACTGTTGATCAAACCTTTGAGAATCCGGTTTATGCCGACCCGGTTTTCATGGAAGTAACTGAGAGTAACCCCAGTCCTGGTGATTTTCTGGGTCAGAACCAATCCATAGTATTTGTTATTCTCGTTAGTAAACGGGAAATGGTCATTCCCGATGCAGTTCAAGACCAGAAGAGCTTCGTTTGTGAGATCAATGAGCCAAGGTTCAGGCCATTTGAGAAGCTTCGAGATTAGATTGAAATCGCTGCCGATCTTCTCGTACCACATGAACAGGGCCATGACATGGGTGGCCTGGCTGGGATCCTGTCCGAGGTTGACGACCAGTCGGATGAAGAGGCTCCGGTCGATGTTGTGGAACAGGTTGAATTCCACTTGGGTGAGGGTAATGTTGGCACCTGGGTCTGAACTGAGGGCGGAGGAGGAGGAGGAAGAGGAAGCCATTGTTGATGATGAAGTTGAAGGAAGAAGAATAAAGGTAGGGTTTTCATTTGGGGGTATATATATAAAGAGAAGATCAATGGGGTGCCATTGATGGTGGTGAGGTTTAGAAGGAAAATAGTGTGAAGGGTTTCATTTTTTCCTTTTCTGGAAGAAATGAAACGTAGCTTTCCTGCATTTTACTCTTACGCGGGCTTAGCCTTTTCTCATTTCTCTCGTGCCCTGCAGTTCTCACCTTCTGTGGTTCGTCCAGTGCATTATCATCATCTGCCATGTCATCATTTTTTCAATTAAATTATTTTTAAGTAAACTCTTGACAAAACGAATCCCGATGTGCATGAAGGGACCTGTTACATCTTGACCATATTTCTCTGTCTTTTTATAAAAAAGTGTTTTTTTTAAAAAATTATATCCGTTTAATTTTGCATGAACAGTTATAATTGTGATATGACAATGACTCGATTTATTTTCTGACAAAACCTTTATGATATCCAGGAAAAAGAAATATATCTAATGAAAAAATAATTTTATATGAGTTAATAATCATTTTTAAATAAATAATTAATAATTAAAATAAAAATAAATTAAGTAATAATTACCTATAAAATTTTAAAGCAAAATCTCTTAAATTTTGCATTAACTTAATTTGTTTTAATCTTGATCGTAAATTATTCATCTACATTATGGATTCTTCTTATTTTTTACATAGTAGTAGGTCCAAAAATTTTAATTAGTGGGACTAAAAAGTAAAAAATATTACAAAAATAATTCTTATTCTCATCAAATTTTCAATTACACTAATCTCTTTCACACAAAATATATAATTTCATAAAAAAAAACACAAGATACTATAACTTTTACAAATGATAAGTGTTCTCTACTTTTTTTATATTTTGAAAATATTATATATTTTTTTTATTTTTAATATTATAAAAAATATCTCTCTATGTACGTATATGATCAAACAATCATTCAACTATTCATTTCTCAAACAATTGTACATTCCATGCTAAATGACATTATTTCATTAAGATTCTTTTTTTAAGAAATTCCTAATTGTTCTTTTGCTTTACTTGCTAAAGATTAGACCTTGAATATTGCAACTGAAAGCAAAATTTCCTATTTTCTTTACTCTATTTATTTCTAAGCAAAAATTAAACAATTCAAGTAGATAAAAATTATAATAAATAAGAAAATTAAACACAAATTAACATAAAATTAAGGATAAAGTTATTATAAAAAGTATAATAATTAAGGACATTAAGTGACTTTTAAATTCTATCTAAAAAAAAATTAGTAAGATATAACTAACTAAAAGAATAATGATGATTTAGTTTATGTGAGGGTAATTTTCAAATTTTTATGGGATAAATTTTTTTTACATATATTAATTACAAAAATTTTATTGTGGGGGTAATTGCTCCCATATACTACTGCGTGATCCGCCAATTCACATAGGCATATGATATATTTCTTTTAGAGAACACCTAAAATTAAAAAAAGAAAAAGTTTTACAGAGCTTGTGATGATACCATAAGTGGCTATTATAATGACTGTAATAATAAAACATTAATTATTTAATTATAAATCTAACTACCAGATTCATTGTAATGATTATTTTGAAATTAATGATACATATAATCCTATATGACGTTAATTGAATTGCATTAATGATTAAAAAGAAAGAAAATAAAAAAGAGCGCTCATAATTTAATTGTTATTCATAATTTTGGAAACATTTTATTACATAAATATAGAAAAAGAAATGACTCTAATGATGTATTAAAATAAAGAAAATATTAATTATATATACCAATTAATTTCAAATATCTTAATTCTAATTATAAATATTTGTCTTCTTTTGTTAATATGGAGAGAGAAATACAGCGGAGTGGATAATTTGTCACGTGTAATTCAAACCATATACATATTTTAAGAAATATTTTTTCGTTTGTGTGTGTATGTATACTATCAAGAATTATCTTAACATTGGATATTTTATATTTAAGCGCTCGTTCATGAAAAATTCTTATAACTAATATTTATTGTGGCATTCATTATTACTTTCAATATATCATTCTTCTATAAAATTCTTTGAAAATTGATATTTGTAATTACATAAAACAATTATAACTATAACTATATATATATATATATATATATTCCAAAACATCATATATTTTTTTCCTAAGAATAAAAGACTTAATCTTTTAATCTTGACCATTCATAACAAATCTAACAATAATGATTAGGATTTACCTTTGTGTTTAGCACAAGCATCAATATGAAAAAAAAGTTTAAATATATTTTTGTTCTTTTAATATTAGAAAATTTTTGATTTAGTCCCCTTAATTTTTAATTTGAAATATTACTCTTTCATATTTAAAATAATTAATTACTAAACCTCTCTATCATATTTATATTTATTTAAAAATAAAAAACAAAATGACATTGTAATTAATTAACATACATAATTTTATTGTTACTCATATAGAGTAATTATTTGACATGTTATTAAATTAAATAATGTTGAAGAACATAAATGAATGAGATTTGGAAGGTGAAATTATATGCATCTTGCAACATGAATTTTTGAGATTATATGTCAAACAGTCAATCTACATAAATAATAACAAGATTATATATGTTAATTCATTTTTATTTTACAATTGATTGAATATATAACAAATTAAATATATTTAATTAAAACTTTACAAAATAAAAAAATATTATTTAAATTAAAAATAGGAGACCTAGATTAAAACTTTTACGGTATTATGTCCGTTGCAAAGCAAATGTGAAGTTTCTTTAAATAGCAATTTCTTGCATATATGAAACCAAAATTAAAACTCAATTAGGCCAATTTTAGGCCATATTTCCTGAAAATTAATGACAATAAACAATCCCAAATAAGCACAAATGCATTTATAATTAAAACAATAACCCTTTTAAGTATCCAATAATCCAAAATATACACATTTATAAATCTAAACATCATACCTCTAATTTTGTTTTAGGTTTTAGGTTTGTATAATAAGGATATTATTGAATCAATTTGTGCATAAATTGAAACTAAGCTCTTCCGGAGACCAATTTAAATACTCTATATTGGCCTAATTCATTTAGAATAATAAATTTTCTTAAGGGAACACCTATGAGTATTATATATTTCAGAGTAGATTTTTAATATTTTTTAATTTTTTATAATTTTTATTTTAAAAAATTTAAAAAAATTAAAATTTTTATATTTTTTTGTTGGTTTTCTTATTTTATTTTTTGAATTATTATGTTATAAAAATTTTAAAATTTTTTATTTTTTTAAAATTCTTTTAATTTATTTTTTAAAATAAAATTATAAAAAAAATAAAAATAAAATTTAAATTTAAATTTTAAAAATAAAAAACCTCCTCTTGAGTATCAATAATCAAGAGGAGGAGATTGTAGCATCCCACCTTCTCTTAATTGTTAATTCTAAATTTGAACTCAAATAGTTAAGATAGAAAATCTATATTTTTAATTGATGTAGAGAGTATATATCTCTTTAACTACTCCTTTAACATTTAACCATAGTGTGTAATTCATTAACTAGAATGTCCATGTTCATGAGTCATGACTCCATGGTGGTTAATTCCATTCATGGCTTCCCCAAGAAGAGCTTCTCTCAACTAGCTACATTTATTAGCTAAAATTTAAGTAATTAAAGAACAAAAAATGCTAAGTATGAAAACTGTATTAGACCTATTATATATATATATATATATATATATATATATAGTTTCTTTATCACATAAAGATAACTTCAAACGAAAACAATATTCTAACAAAAGCTCGACCCATTCAAATTAATGAGGAGACCTTAGAATATTGTAAAAAGGAAATACAAGAATATTTAGACAAAAAATTGATTCGATCAAGCAAATCCTCTTGGAGTTGCCCAGCTTTCTATGTCAGAAATTACGCTGAAATAGAACGAGAAGCCCTAGGATGGTTATCAATTACAAACCTCTAAACAAAGTCCTTAAATGGATCGGGTAACCAATTCCAAACAAAAAAGACCTTATTAGTAGAATTTGGAATTCTTCCATCTTCTCAAAATTCGACATGAAATCTGGATACCACCAAATACAGGTAGCAAAAAAAGATAAATACAAAACAACATTTACAGTATCCTTTGGGCATTATGAATGGAATGTAATGTCTTTTGGCCTTAAAAATGCACCTTCAAAATACCAAAATATCACGAACGATATTTTTAACCCTTATACCAAATTTACCATAGTTTACTTAGACGATGTCTTAGTATTCTCCGATTCAATAGATCAACATTTCAAACACCTTAACTAATTTTATACGATTGTTAAGGAAAATGGATTAGTAGTTTCAGCCAAAAAGATGAAACTATTCCAAACCAAAGTTAGGATTTTAGGGTTTGAAATTTATCAAGGAATAATCACCCCTATAAGCCGAACCATAGAATTTGCAGAAAAATTTCCATATGAGATTAAAGACATAACTCAGTTACAAAGTTTTTTAGGATGTCTAAATTATGTATCTGATTTTATACCAAATCTTAGAACCACTTGTAGACCTTTGTTTGACAGACTTAAAAAGAGTCCGCCAGTATGGAATACAGACATGACCAATATAGTTAATGACCTTAAGAATTAAGTCAAAACTTTTCCAAGTTTAGGATTACCAGACCCTAAAACAAGTATGATAGTCGAAACCGACGTATCTGATTTAGGTTATGGAAGAGTCCTTAAACAAGTATTCCCCAAGTCTACTATTAAAAAAGAGATTTTATCCATAGTATTATGTATTACCAAATTTCAAGACAATTTGTTTTATAAAAAATTCTTACTCAAAACAGACTACAAAGCAGCCAAATCAATTTTACAAAAAGATGTTCAAAATCTTGTTTCAAAATACATCTTTGTAAGATGGCAATCAATTTTATCTTATTTTGATTTTGATATTCAACATATCAAAGGAGAACAAAATGTTTTACCAAACTTTCTCACGAGAATTCCTACAAGGACGCCAAATATAACAAAATGTCTTCAACCTCAAAAGGTAAAGGTAAGGGTAAAGGAAAAAAAGTTACAAGAGATACCTATGGTGAATTGCTTATACCAGCAACACCGACCATGCCAGCTACCAGACCCTCAGGCCCAAGGCCTCCTACCAGACCAACCCTACAAAACAAATTCACTCCACTAAATTATGAACAAGCTTTGGAGAAACCAGCCCAGACTGCTCTTACCCAGATCAAACCAGCCACATCTCAATCCTCTAAAGGAATAGGTGACTATTATAGGAAAAACCTTAACCTTCCACTTTTTTGCGTGGAACCTGAACACAAGACTCACCAAAACACATCTGTACAAGAAATTTTCCCAAGGGTATTTCCTTCACCAGACTGGCATTACATGTGAACACCTAGACAAAACAAGACAGTTCTATTAGTTTATTCTTGTAGATACTGATTCTGCCACAATAACCCATCATTATGATGAACAAAATCCTAACCAGATCACTTATTCAAAATTAAAAATTACCTAATCCTATCTCCCTTTCAATGGATAATAGGACCCCATACTTATACAAGCTTTAACAGAAAGTTTAAACCTCAAGGTTATAACTACCAAGATTATCAAAACGCCTGGTTCAACACCCTCTTTGTTCGACCAGCTACTCATTCTTGGTTTATCTGGTTCATAAAATGAATTACTTCCTACCCCCAGTGGTTCATTGAATGGTTTTACACCTTTGGACTAGCCACATACATCATGCCTCCTCAAGCCCTTGAATCTTACCAATTTTTCAAAACAAAAACCAAATATCCTAAAGGCCATCAATTATTCCAATTTGTTAAAAATTTTGGGATTTCTCATATTATGACATTGCAGTACACTTTTGTCAACAAATTGCCTTTCCCTCAACCCTGGGTGGGGCGAGACATCAATGTCAAATAGTTAACTAAGTTTAATCTTCATCTCATAAACACGGACGCCGTCAAAAAATTGTTGTCTAATAATTCACAAAACGTCAACAAAACAATCCTCCAATAAGAAAGTCAATTTTTGACCACCAGATCCCAGATTATAGCCAGCCTTACAACAGCTAAATCTGACAAAGAATTTTCACAAAAATTGAAGGTCATCTCTGATACAGCCACTTTTATTAGAGATGATGAATAAGATGATGCTACATTAGACTTCACTCCTCTCAACGAGGATGATTGCTATGGCATAGACCTAGACTCAGCTCACCTAACGAATCTTTCACAGTTTGACTAGGGAACAAGACAATACACCTCAGCAGACAAAAGTAAAGTGCTCCACCAAAAAAAGGGCACCGAAAGCCAACCAGACAAAAAAGCTTTATCAAATAGTAAAGGCTTTTGACAAAACTAATACAAGATAAGAAAACTTTATCAAACAGTACACGAATTCGAAATGGTTTGAAATCCGAAATGGATTCCAAATGCAATGAAGTCCTCTCTTTCTATAAAAGGCCCTCAGACAACACAAGGAAGACATTAGCTTCTTACCAAGCATTCAAAGCTCCTAAATTTCTAAGTTTTAAACACTTGTTATTTTGAGCTTTCTTGCCTTCTTTCTACAATACTTTTGTAAGTTTTTACATTACTGTAATTACTTTTCTGTATTACAATACTTTGTTTTAATACAATACTTTGTATATCTCTTCAATTTTTCTCTTAGTGATTTTACAATTACCTCTGTATTCCTTAAATCGATCATGTTCCCCTTGGTATCAGAGCCTTGTTCTTTAGAGTCTTGTGGAGGGATTATGATTAGTTATTTTTAGATAACTCTCTAGAAGATTTAAGTTCTAAATGAACTTAGTATTGGTCAGCCTTTGAGCGCAGTGTTGGTCAGCCTGTTAAAGCCCCGGTGAACGTTAGGGTGGTCTTGGTAAAATTCGGATAGATTTAATTTAGATAGAGTATTGTCTATACCTAACTATTAACAGTATCTTTAGAAGACTCTCTAGTAGAGGCAATCATACCATAATTAGGATGGCAGACCAAACAGAGAATGAAGAAGATATACCACAAAGTAGTAGTAGACAACAAACGCTCTCTATACAAGAGATCGAACATAATTTAGTTTCTTGGACCTTACTTACCATACACTATAAGGAGATATACAAAAGATCTACCTTTCATTTCTTGGAAAATAGTGTCTACAAAACTGCATAAACTACAAAATCCATAGGAAAACAACATGATACCTTACATCTATTAGACTCTGAGCTAATAGATCAACACATTAGAGATTGATATAACTTTCTTCACATAGGATCAATATAAGTTGTCATCAAATCTCTTAGAAGAATAGGAGTAAATCAACCTATACTTCTTCTCTTACGAGATACAAGAGCCTTGAGTTTTGACGACTCAATAATGACTTGTCTAGAATCCAACATAACTAATGGCCTTGTATATTTTAATTGTTTCCCAAACTATGAAATTAGTTTGAACAACAAATACATCAAAACGGCCTTAATTCTCAACACCAACATAGTACAAAAATTTAAAGAAGGATCTGAAGACGTAGGAATCGTCTACATAATACAATACAAATTTTTGAAAGACCTATTTAAAGTAGGAGTCAAAAGAATTTCTAGTAGAAACGAAACAATAATTATAGAAGCCATTTTAAACAAAACTAAGGTAATAACACCTAAACTAATCAGACATGAAGAAATGTTAGCAAAACTTCTAGAAGACTGAAAATTTGAAGACATTACCTCTCCAAAAAGGAAAGAAACTACAAAAATCTTAGAAATAGTAAAAGAACAAAATGGTAATGTTACCCTTAGAATGAGAAAAACCTCATCTCTAAGAATAACTGAACCCAAGGATAAACCTCAAACCTCAAGACACTAGGTTAGCTTCGATAACCCCACACTACATTACAACCTAGCTAGTGTAAACTTTAGACCTAATATACCAGAACCCATTTATTGAGAGGAATCACCAAACCTTTCACCCACAAGATCTCAAGTCATGGTAATCACCAAAGACTTTGAATTAGATAAAGATTATATAAGAAAAGATTTCTTATCAGACCAAAACAAAGATTAGAGAAAATGATATTTCTCTAGTATCTTTACAGAAGAACAAAGACAACAATGGTTACAAAAATTTTACAACGACTGTAAAGAATTAAGAGAAAATCTTTATTTCTTTCAGTGGTTTAATATATTTACAAGAGATAATAATATTCCAAACCCATTTATTCCTACAATAAATGTAAATTCCAAAGTTACACAAACTTGAAATAAAATAGATAATACAAAAATAGAAGGAATACATCCTCCTCTATAAGCAATTAAAGTCAAAACAAAGGAAGGAATTGATATAGAAGCCTCTCCTTTCAAAACCATCACCTCAACTCTTAATGCAACTCCTACAAGAAATGACATTAAAAATATTCAATTACAGAACAATTATTCAAACCAAATTTTATTTACCATAGCCAAACAGCTTGATAGAGTGGAAACTCAAATTAATACAAAAATGTAGAAACCAACCTTAGAAGAGAAAACTATCAACACATATATCCTCAACGATTTTTTTACAAGAATGAAACTAGATCACCTGAAGATAGTAAAAAGATTAAATTAGGAAAACAAGACCTCTATTAATTGAAGAGATAATACAAAAATTAAAAAATTTACCTTTAAATGCTAGTACCAGCAATCCAACTATAAACACCATTTCACAACAAGATGAGACAGAAAATATCAATAGAATACATTACAGAAATTCGAGTCAACCTGCATCCATACCTAACACTCGAAATTATTATAGGAGACCAACGTTTCTTGATACACAATATGAAGAGAGAAACTTCTTCATTGAAAGTAGTTATTCAAGAGAATCCATAGTAGAATGGAACATAGATGGAGCCAGTGAGCACCATATCCTGAATGTTATACAAAACACGACTATGGCTGTAACGGCCTAAAAGGTCAAAGGAAACCAAGAACCATAAATAGTCCAAATGTTAGTCACAGGATTCACTGGACAACTTAAAGGATGGTGGGATAACTTCCTATCAGTCGAAGAAAAACAACAAATCCTAACGGCAGTCAAACAAGAAGTTCAAACTGAAGGACAACCCCTAACAATTGTCCCAGACGCTGTAGCAACCTTAATCTATACATTAACCAAACATTTTACAGGAGATCCTTTAACATTCCAAAATAGGATAGCTGAACAGCTTATCAGCCTAAACTGTCCTACCATGACAGACTTTAGGTGGTACAAAGACATGGTTTTTACCAAACTCTATGCCAGAACTGATTGCAATGTAGATTTATGGAAAGAAAAATTTATTGCAGGTTTAACAAAACTCTTTGCCGAAAGGTTAGAGAAGCCATCAGAAAACAATGCAACAATATCATACCTTATGATTAACTTACTTTTGGTCAAATTGTTAACTTTATCACTACAAAAGGATTAGCCATCTGTAATGATTTAAAGTTACAATACAAAATCAAGTATGAATTAAAAGACAATATAAAAGAATTAGCAAGGTATTAAATTTCGTTTCGAGGTACAGTTTCGATCACTCAGGAAACGGAAACGTTTCGAAACATTTTGAAAATTTCATGGAAACGAAAGATTTTTTAAGAAACGTTTCGAATAAGTTTGAACAATAATTTTTTTTCAATTTTAAAGAATTCTAACATGATAATAATGATATAAATATATATAATTAGATAACATAATATTGAATTAATTACATTCTCATTTATTAAGTTAATATTTTTATAATGTATCTAGATAAGAGATCAAATAATATTTTTATTTAATTTTTTATACTCTTTTAGTTTTTGTCATAATAGATAATTGTTTAAAATTATAAATTAAAAATTTTTAAAATAAATGTAAAATAAGAAGGTTAATTTGCAATTGCATAAATAATTTTGGAGTAATTTTATATTTAGTTATTGGGAAAAAAAAAGGGTTCTTAGTTTCGTTTGGTTCGAAACTCAACACATTTCGTTCGAAACTTAATAAATTTTGCTCGAAAACTTCAATTTTTTTATTTTTTCCTAGAATCATTTGATTTTCGTTCTGAGTTTGATGTTTTGTTTTGGTCACCCACAAAATCAAAAAATTTCGTACGTTTCGATCGAAACGAAACGAAATTTTGATCCTTGAGAATTAGGAACATTTTGCTAACAATACGGTATAGAAAAGATACAAACCCCTTCCTCTAGTACCCAAAAAATTAGAAAGTATCATAAAACTCGCCATCAAAGTCAACCCTCTGATAAACAATACACAAAGCCATACAAGAAATATTCCAAACGCAAATCTAGCACCTATAAGAAACCTTACTCTAAAGACAAATATATCAAAAAAGATATAGTTTGTTTTAAATGCGGGAAAGTATGACACACCTCACGAACCTGCAAAATGAAAAAGAAAATTAACAATTTACATGTAGAAGACAAATATAAACAAAGTCTAATCAATGTAATGATAGACGAAAGCTATCAGACTTCTGAAACAGAAGAATCTGATAGAGAAAGTGAAAACCAACTCAACAACATTCAAGAAGAAACAAATATAGCATCTTCTAATTTCGAAGATGAACAAATATGTTTTAAACCAGGAATATGCAGTTGTGACAACTGTATGAAAATATCTACAATAAATGTTATAACTAAGGATAAAGCCCAGTTGCTAATAGACATCCTAGATAAGATAGAAGACCCAGACATTAAAAGAGACTACCTTATTCAACTTAAGGAAGCCTTAGAACAAGAAGAACAAAAACCAAAAACTTTAGAACCTTACAATGTTTAGCAAATCTTAACTAGATTTAAACTTGAAGAAAAACCAGTAACTATACAAGACTTACAACAAGAAGTTAAACAAATCAAAGATGAAGTTAGACAACTAAAGCTAAAAGACATGGCTTTAGAATTACAATTGTTTAACTTAACTAACAAAACATTAGAGCCACCAGAATATAGTAAATTAAAACAAAAACAAATCCTTATAGAAAAAGAACAAGACTCAGAAGAATCTGAACAAAACTATATAAACATATTTTCAGAATACAAATTCAAAAATGGTACTGCCCAATGCGGCTAGTGATCAACAATGAATATACTTTAGAGACCATTGCCCCTGTTTGACTTAGGAGCAAACATGAATTGTATACAAGAAGGATTAATTCCTACACAATACTTTGAAAAGACAAAAGCATCCTTAAGTAGTGCAAATGGAACGCAACTACAAACTTACCAAAGCTCATATTTGTAACAAAAAAATCTGTTTCAAGACTACGTTCATTTTAGTAAAAAACATAAACGAACCAATAATCTTAAAAACACTATTTTTAACTACAATATGTCCCTTCCAAGTTGCAACAGAAGGAATAACCACAACAGCCTTAGGGAAAAACATAACATTCGAATTTATTCAAAAACCTTACTTAAAAGATTTAAATCTTTTACAAAACACAGCAATTTCTCAAATTAATTTGATAATAAAGAAAAAAGACCATATTAAATCTCTTACAAGAGAAATACATCACAAAAGAATAGAAGAACAGGTTAACAAACCTCAAATACAAGAAAAGATACAGCAATTACGAAATAAGTTTGAAAAAGACATTTGTGCTGAACACCCAAATGCTTTTTGGACTAGATAGAAACATATAATTTCTCTACCATACGAAGATAACTTCAACGAAAATAATATTCCAACAAAAGTTTGACCCATTCAAATGAATGAGGAGACCTTAGAATAATGTAAAAATGAAATACAAGAATATTTAGACAAAAAATTGATTAAACCAAGCAAATCCCCTTGTAGTTGCCCAGCTTTCTATATCAGAAATCATGCTGAAATAGAACGCGGAGTCCCTAGGATGGTTATTAATTACAAACCTTTAAACAAAGTCTTTAAATGGATCAGGTACCCAATTCCAAAGTCTTTAAATGGATCAGGTACCCAATTCCATACAAAAAAGACCTTATCAGTAGAATTTGGAATGCTTCCATCTTCTCAAAATTCGACATGAAATCTGGATACTATCAAATACAGGTAGCAGAAAAAGATAAATACAAAACAAT
>JASKGM010050766.1:0-20047 GCA_034509205.1 Ceratonia siliqua
AAGAAAAATCTAGAAAGATGCATACAAAAGCATTAAAAAGAAATAAAATTGCAATTACAGAGCTCAACATATACCCAATTTTGCACTGTTCATTAACCCATAATTGCAGGGAGATTGCTTGGCACTGTTCATAAACCCAGAACTATAGGGGAAACAGTGAGTACCTGAGATGACAAGGTAGAATGAGCCTGAGGCAGCAACGATCGTCTTCGTTCGTCTCCGGGAGAATGATCGTCCAGCCAGCGACGAGAAGGAATCCTATAAGGTTCTTTCAAAACTCAAGCAAAACGGCAACAATGGCATCCGAAGAGTACAACTATTTCTTTTCCTTGCCGTATACAGTGGAAGAATGGAAGATTGGCTGTTGAGGCAGAAGTGTGGCCGAAGGGTTTGGGGTAATTTTGGTTGAATTGTTATTCTCTCTCCTCTGTCTCTTCTCCTTATACGGAGAAGTCAGTTTTTTTTACTTTTCCATAATGAAGATTTATAACTTCTTCATTACCTTCTTCTTTTCACATAAGCTAATACAAACAGTTTTAATTTTACATAAGGACTTATTATTTGAATATAAGGGGCTTATTTTGCAAATAAGCTGATACAAACAACCTACTAAGCTGCTATAAATAAGTAGTGGCCCCATGTTTACATGTACGGAAGATAACACTTTACTAAAAGAAGCTAACTTTCTACTACTATCATGCACTATAGACCCACGTACTCCATAACTAGAATAATATATTTTAACTGCAACATAACCCAAGCAATCTGACACCAAAATAAAATAACTTAATATCCCACAGTGCTGTAGCTAGTTTGACCAGTCCACCCATTACGCATAACTGCACCACTTCTATATCCTATTTGCAAAGCCATTCCACGTACTTCAAATTTTTGTGGCTTTTCATAATGTCGGGAACTTACTGCCTTAACACAAGGAGTAAAGAGTGAATTGCTTGAGGGTTACCAAGCCCTCGACAGTTCCAAGATAGTGTCTTCTATTGGTAATAGCTATTGATTTTTATCCTCGATTGGGACTTATGGCTGTTAAACAAGTATTAAGATTCTTGTATATATTCATTCTCTGCCAAAATGCCGTCCAACTATGATTCACAGACATCTTCAAGCAACTTTCACTAACCCCTCACAAACTACTCCGCGTTACCAAACTCCTCCTATCATAACGAATATATTGGTAGATTTGTTGAGATAGATGTAGTGAAATAAAAGAATTTGTGAGAGTAGCATTACTCAATCTAACACTTGTTAGAACTTCAAGCAAGAGTAAAGATTTCTTTACAAGGTAGCTTTGTTTGAATGATAGTATCTAGTCAATTTATTACTGCATCAACAAACAATTTGGGGCATTATACCTATCAAGTTCTATATAAGCTTTTTAACTTATTATAAAGATGTTGAGGCAAGAAGGAATGGTTACTGAGAATAGGGAGGAATTCGAACTTCTCTCGACACCTTTGCACGATGTATCCGAGGAGTTGGTGGAAGTTTTCTGGGTTGGCCTAAAGGAGGAGATTTGGGTGGGGGTCTGGATGGGTCAACCGGCAACCCTAAAATACCTTATAGGCCTGGTCCATAAGATTTAAGAGAGAAACCTACTGCTGAATTGGGCAAGGGAGAGAAGACAAAGTCATTTGGGCCAACCCGAACTTGAAAGTTAGCAACCTACGAAGAACCAAACGAGAGTATCGGACTGACTTCATTTTTGAGCCAACCCCGAGATGGTTTTGTGATGATATAGTTGCTAAGGCAAAGAAAGTGGCGGGGCGACATAATGGAAGGCCAGTGGTGTGCAGAAGATGCTAGCGACGGCGGGGGACAAGATTGGGTAGTCTTAGGTGAGTGTAAACAGAGAAGTGAAAGGAAACGTTTATGCAGGAGAAGAAATCAAGGAGAAAAGAGTCATGGAGTTAAAGGTTTCTTAAGAACTTGCTATCGTCAAGCAAGAAGGAGCACCGACTGAGTTTAGGAAGCATTGTGAACCTTTGACGGCGCCATTGAAGGAGGAAGCAGAACAGTTTCTAAGGAGGGTGCTGGTCAAGAGGTCAAGAGGTTGGAGAAGTATATTAGGGTTGTGGGAAAACTAATGGGGCCCAAAGCCTTAATTCAAGTGCTGATTTCAGCCCAAAAATTAAAAGAAAAGAATTGGGTAACAAAAGAAGCTTGAGCTGAGGAATCAGGCCAAAATAGGTCGATATGAATAACCCAATGTAATCCAGGTAGTTTGAGGGATCCAAATTTACCAACAGAAACAAAAGCTATGGCAAGGAGCTGTATCTGCGCTGGTTGTCGTGAAGTCTGGAGGGAGAGAGATAAAAAATGATGACCTGCTGAAAGAGGAAGGGAGAGACAAGAAGGTAGGTTTCTTAGGTCTGGGGATAAGTGGCAAGGCTATGTCCAAGAATCTGCTACACAATGGCTTCAAGGTCATTGTTTGGAACAGGACCCTTTTTAAGTGTAATACATTCGTGGAACATGGAGGATTTAAAGCAATAAAGAATCAACTTCTTCTAGAGTAAACATCTTTTTATTTGAATTATGCATCTAGAGTTTATATTCCTTCATATAAATCTTCAAAAGGAGCAACTGGTTTTCCTTTACCTGGCCACGAAAGCATTCCTGAAAATAACATTTTTATCAAAATGTTAGAAGCTGCAATGCAGAGTCTAACTAATCTATGCTTAATTTTGAATTATGTAGAGCCTATATGTGTTTTAAACCACGTCTTTGTTCTCAAAGAGTACATGAGAGAATGCATTCTTGGGATGATGATGATATATTTTTTCACCAAAAAATGGTGATCAAGAAGCCCTTAAGGAGGAAAGATGATAGACTCAGTCACCGAAAACTAGTGATTCAGAACATTGAGGAAGAAAATAAAAGATTTTTCAAGAAAAATAGGTCATGATCAAGAAGCTCTTGAGGAGAAAAATGATAGATTATTTAACTAAAAACTGGCAAACAAGGTGTTGAGAATTTGATTAATCTAATGATATAAAAACTCTTTTTGCTAAAGCGTACCTGGTGGCATCATAAAGTGAATTATAACTGAATCATACCTTTGAAACAAAATACTGAAACACGATTGAATCAATATAAAGTTCAATTGAATATCATGCTACTAAATATATCATTTAATTTGTAAAAGAAACATTTTTCATGCTATCATCATATGATAAATTCTTATACACATATTATACCATGTCATTCATATAGTACCAAATGAATGCAAGTCATGTGTAAATATTACATGAGGTGGAATGGGCCCCACAATGCATTAATAGTTCCACCTCATTTAAAATTCACACATATTTGCATTCATTGATATCGCATGGATGATGTGGGACAATATATGTATGTAAGAATTTATCATCATCACATCCATTATGAATTGGGAGGGGCTATCCTACAGCCCCTCCCATTTTTTTATTTTTTTACTTTTTTAATTTTTTATGTTTTTTTTAAATTTTTTTTACTTTTTAAAATTAATTAACTATTTTTTATCTTATGTATTTTTTTCAGAATTTTTTAAGATGTTTTTGAATTTTTTCTTGAATTTTTTTACATTCCTTTTACTATTCATCTATAATTTTTTTTACTATTTATTTGTAACTTAAAAGATTTTAAAAAAAATACAAAAATATCCTAAAAATTTTTAATAAAAATACATCATATAAACATATAATTAATTAATTTTATAAAATAAAAATCATTAAAAAAAACTTTAAAAAAATTCTAAAATTCACCTACAGCCACAAAAATGTGGCTGTAGGGGAGTGTCACCCTTATGAATTACAAAAGTTCGCATTCCTAAGATATAAATCAATCATAAAAATGTCATACAAATAAGAATACAGCCACATAGAAGTGGTTGAATTATGTCTATATAATTTAACAACATAAACCAAAAAAAAGATTCAGTAATTGAGAATGGGAACACTTACCTTGAAATGTCAATCTAACTTTCACATCGACAATGTGTAAAAAGAATTAAAGTTCAACATAAGCTTCAGCATTAATGAGAGAAATGGTAGAAAGCACATATGGTCAATCTATGGTAGTGCAACATGTATTATGCAAGTAAACACAATTCAAGTTGACATAAATTTGTTATCGAGTTAAAGCATATGGCATCATAAAATTAATCGTAACTGTAGAAGACAATAAATCATACCTTTGAAACAAAATATTGAAACCTGATTGAATTGATATAAAGTTCAATTAATCATGCTATTAAAAATATAATTTATTTTATAAAGTAATAAATATTTTTCAAGCTATCATCATATGAGAAATTCTTATACACATCATTGTATGTTGTCATTCATATAATATCCAATGAAATACAAGTCATGTGTAAATTTTTAGTGAGGTGGAATGGGCCCCACAATGCATTAAGGCTTTCCACCTCATTTAAAATTCATACATAGTTTGCATTCCTAAGATATAAATCAATCATAAACATGTCGTATAAATAAGAATTGTCAAGGCAATCTTGTTGCCTTGCCTATGACAGCCACTTAGAAGTGGTTGATATTATGTCTATACAAAGAACATATACAAAAAAATAGATGCAGTAATTGAGAATGGGAACACTTACCTTGAAATTTCAATTTAACTTTCACACTGTCACGGTGTAAAGAAAATTAAAGTTAAATATAAACTTCAACATTAATGAGAGAAATGAAATAAAGCACACTTTTTCAATCTATGGTGATGCATACAAGGGAACATCTATTACGCAAGTAAACACAATTTGAGTTGACATAAATATGCTATTGATAGCTACCGAGGCTATCAAATTATATCAATTTATAACCAATTCACCAAAACTACTTGCAGTATAAGGCAACACTGGGTCAAGCCCTTGGATCACTCTAATTATGCAATCAAATCAAGAGACTAACAAACGAGGGAGGGGGGAAGGTTTTTTTTTTTGCAAAATTAATTATTCGGAAGAATTAAAATGATGAATTGATTTGGGAAAACAACCAATCCTAGGAAATCAACCAATCTTGATAGATGATTTTTAATCTATCCTTGATTACTATGGACTCATTCAATTATTAACTAAATTCTTGGTCTTAGACCACATTCAGAAGCCTCAAGATGATCTATGGAACCTCTACTAGATAAGCCTCCAGAATTCGACCAATGAAAGTTAGACACATTAAGCATCCATCTAAACTTGAATTAATCTTAAAAACCATAATTCAACCAAGCCAAACAATTTATCAAACACCTTTGATGTCTTGTTTAATCTATAATCATCCTTTAACATATGATAAATACTCAATTATCATATAAACATTCCAATCAAATTAAGCAAATCAATCAGAATTAGACAAGGAGGAAGGGAAGAAATTCAATTAATATTTGAATGCAAAAACAATCAAAACATAATCTCAAGATTAAGCATCAAGATGTCAATCTCTAGGATTGATTAAAAGTTCTAGCCCTCCATGAACAAGAGGGATACATTCTAGAAAAGCAAAGAAAACATAGAGAGAAAAACTAAGTAAAAGAAAAAATAACTAATTAGCCTTGCCTTCTACTGCTATTGGATATAATATATAATCCAAGTCTGCCCCTAGGTTAGAATTAATCCCTTTCTCTTAGCTTTAATTGGACACCTAATTTGCCTTAAATGGGCTCAGGATGAGAGAGTTAAGCCCAATTTACTCTTAACAGCTCTATGGACTCATCTGCTGAATTCAAGGGGCACAAACACCTGGATAAGTGATCTTCACAAGAATTGAATTTTTATGTCTCAGCTGTCCAATGGCACCGATTTCAGCTCCATATGACACCTACAACCCAATTTATGGCCCAATATTTGCACATTGTCCAAGTTCCAACGACAACATCTCTGTTCTAAATTCTAGGTTTTAATATGGCCTGCTATACATCCAATTCAGCCTTAGAGCTCTGCATCAAAGTTGTAGAGCTTTCTCTCAGCTTTCCTATAAGGTAAAATTCATGATTATCAAATGTATAGAACCCAAGTTATGCCCGAAATATAGAAGCAGTGTAAAATTCCCAATAATGCCGAGAAATACAATTAAGCCCAATTGAAACCCAAACTTATAAAATGTGGTTAAGCCTAATCAATTAAGCACATAAGAGGTTTAAAAGGGTAAATATGAGGGTTAACTAATGTAAAAAAATTGTATGAATCAGCTATCAAGTTAAAGTGTACCTGTTGGCATAATAAAGTTAATCATAACTATAGAAGACTATTGAATCATACCTTTGAAACAAAATACTGAAACCTGATTGAATTAATATGAAGTTCAATTGAATATCATGCTAAGAAATTCTTATACACATACATTATACTATCATTCGTATTATACCCAATAAATACAAGTCATGTATAAATTTTAAATAAGGTGGAAAGGGCCCCTCACAATGCATTAATGGTTCCATCTCATTTAAAATTCACATATAGTTTGCATTCATTGGTATTGCACCAATGACATGGGACAATATACGTGCGTAAGAATTTCTTATTACATTCATTATG
The DNA here is from genome assembly GCA_034509205.1 of Ceratonia siliqua. NCBI lineage: Eukaryota > Viridiplantae > Streptophyta > Magnoliopsida > Fabales > Fabaceae > Ceratonia > Ceratonia siliqua. The sequence continues at coordinate 6,542 of JASKGM010050766.1, forward strand.
AACTAAATGAATAAAAAAGTTCTCATTCATAAGATCAATCATAAAAGTATCATATACATAAGAATTCTCAGGGCAATCTTGTTGCCTTGCCTATGATAGCCACTTAGAAGTGCTTGATATTATGTTTATATATTTTTAAAAACATATCGAAAAAAGATGCAATAATTGAGAATGGGAACACTTACTTTGACATGTCAATCTAACTTTCACGTTGACAATGTATAAAGAGAATTAAAGTTAAATATAAACTTCAACATTAATGAGAGACGTGAAATAAAGCACACATGGTTAATCTATGGTAATGCAACATGTATTATGCAAGTAAACACAATTCAAGTTGACATAAAATTGTTATCAAGTTAAACCATACCTGTTGGCATCATAAATTTAATCATAACTAGAGTTGTCATTTTGGCAAGCCCTACAAATAGGGTGTGTTTGGTTAGTAATTTCCTAACCTGCCCACCCTGCCTTGTGGGCGAGGATTGTGTTTTAGCCGTTCCCTAACTTTAAGCCTTTAAGCCTTCCCCCTTCCCCAAATCCTATGGACTTGCGAGAACAACTTAGTGTCAGGAGGCTATGAAGCAGTAAACTCATGGGTCCACGACAGCAGCGAGCAGTAGCGAGTGGCGGTGAAGATTGCAAAATTACAGAAGCTATCATCGCCAGTGAAGCACGCCTGTACTCCCCCTTACTGGTATCATTCTATTTTATCTTGGGCTAATGATGTTTAGTTGGTAAGCTTTAAATCTATAAAGATTTGGGATATTTCATGGGAGGATTTTGTTTTCTTCTACTTGTGCATAATTTAATTGTTGATTTGGGAAGATTCAAATGTTGTTCTGGTTCAAAGGGGTTTGGGATTGAAGTTCCAATTTATGGTTTATTTGTGGATAGATTGGGTTTTGATATGTTGGTTCTATTATTCTTTGGTAAGTTATTTACTTTAGTTTCACTGGGTTTAGCTCTATTCAATCTCAACACTGATTCTAAGTGATTTCTTTGGTTTCACTAGTAAAAAGACTACATTTTTTTTTGGGTTTGCCTGCCTAACTCGTAACCCACGAAAAGGTGGATTTGGCTGAGATTTCTCTAGCCCGCCTTCCCTATCTGAAGGCAAACTGGAGTAGTATAGAGGTAGGAACAACATACCACAAATGATCTGAAGACTTGTAAATGCATGATTTAAGTGAAATTTGGAAGAATTTCTAGATGGGTACTATTGCTGCAATAGTAACACAGTCGAGACATCAAAACTGAAGTAAAAGTCTGAACTGAATATTTATTAAGGCTATCAGACTATTACATATAAGGAGTAGCAAATATTTTTAGGGGAAAATTACAAACATACCCCTAAATGCAACAACTAGTGATATTAATAGATATACAACGAGAAACATAATAGTTACAGCAAATATAATAAATAAACAAAGTACATAAATAATATAAAAATGAGACATTAATACTGCATAAGCATTCACTTCCTCGCCCTTTTTCTGGTTATCAAATTGATCTAGAAACTTTAAGTTAGCTTGTTCCACATTAGTTCTTCCTTCTTGCGAAGAACTCACCCTCAAGTTATCTAGATAAAGTGCCTTCTTATGATCAAAGTACTCAAATAAATATGTAACATTGAAGGTCTTGGAAATCCCAAACTCTTATGGTAAATCAATCACATAAGCATTGTCATTTATCTTCTTGAGGATTTTATAGGGACCATACTTTTTTGGTGCTAGTTTATTGTAGGTACCTGTAGGAAACCTTTCATTTCTAAGGAATGCCATGACTAAATCACCTTCTTGAAACTTTATGTCTCCTATGTTGTTAGCTGCAGTTTTATACTTCTTATTAGTAATTTCCAGCCTTTGTTTAACTTCACCTTAGACCCCAATAACTTCTTTTACTGAATGCTGAGGTGCTACACTCTTTTTTGAAACATTAAGTAATTTATCTAACAAATGTTGAGGTGGCTTGGTATAAGCTATGGAGAACAGAGATAAGCTAGTAGCCTTGTGAAGTGTATTGTTATATGCAAATTCAGCTTGGGGAAGGGCATGGTCCTAAGCTTTAGGTTATATGTTTCCTAAGGTCTTGTTAACAACTTTTGTTTGCTCATCAGTTTGAGGATGAGCGGTACTGCTAAAGTTTAAAGAAGTATCAAACATTGTCCATAAGGTGAGCTAGAAATGACTTAGAAACTTAATGCCCCTATATGAAGTAATGCTCTTGGGAACCCTACACAGCCTCATAATCTCTCTAAAAAGTAGCCTGGCAAGATGAGAAGCATCTAAAGTCTTCCAACAAGGAATGAAATAAGCCATTTTAGAGAAGCAATCTACCACCACAATTGCATAATCCACTCCTCTTTGGGTTCTTGGTAACCCCAAAATAAAATCCATGGAAAGGTGTTCCTAAATATCATTGAGAATATGTAAAGGAGTGTAAAGGCTAGTATTCTAAGAGTAACCCTCAGAGGTCTGATAGACATAACACTTCTTAACATAATTACCTACATCCCTCTTGAGTTGTGGCCAATGATATATTTCTTCCAGCAATGCAATAATATTTTCTTTTCCTAAGTGACCATTGAGGCCACTCCTATACAGGTCTCTAATAAGTTTTTCTAGTAAAGATGTTTTTGGAATACATAATATGTTGCCATGAAATAAGTACCCTTCATAAATATGGAACTCCTCTACCCTGCAAGCTGTTTAGAAATACACTTCTCCAACAATACAAAGAAATCATCATAATCTTTATATAATTCTTTTAAGCATTCAAAGTCAACAATTTCTTACTACCAAGTCATCATCAAGTAGCTCTTCTACTTAGAGCATCTGCAACTTTGTTACTTGTACCTCATTTATGTTTCAAAACAAAAGTAAACTTTTGTAAGAAGGTACACCACCTAACATGTATATTTCTCAGATGCCTCTGAGTATTAAGAAATTTTAGAGCTTGATGGTTAGTATTAAGAACAAACTACCTCTGGATTAAGTAATGCTTCCAATATCTTAAAACTCTCACAATAGCATAAAATTCTTGGTTATAAGTAGACCATTTCTTCTTCACATAATTCAACTTTTCACTAAAGTATGAAACCGGCCTCCTTTCTTGGGACAAGATAATCCTAATGCCTATGCCACACACATCACACTTAACTTTAAATATCTTTTCAAATGAGGGTAAAGCCAATATTGGGGCACTGCACAATTTATCTTTTATAAGTTGAAAACTATCTTTTTGTTTCTTTCCCCATGTAAATTGACCCTTCTTTAAGCAATCAATTATGAGAGAAACTATTAAGCTGAAGTTCTTAATAAACCTTCTATAGAAGGTAGCTAATCCATGGAAGGTCCTAACTTCATTAATGGTTTTAGGTGATAGCCACTCTTTGATTGCTTTCACCTTATCTTCATCTACATGGACCCCTTGGCCACCTATCACATAACCCAGAAACAAAACACTAAGGGTCATGAACTCACATTTCTTTAAATGAATGTAAAGTTTGTTTTCTTGCAGGGCCAGTAGTATTTCTTTAAGATGAAATAAGTGATAATCCTCACATATACTATAAATAACAATATCATCAAAGTAAACAACAACAAACTTTCTAATAAATGGTTTAAGAACCTGGTTCATGAGTCTCATGAATGTACTATGTGCACTGGAGAGACCAAAGGGCATGACAAGCCACTCAAATAACCTTTTTTTAGTCTTGAATGCAGTCTTCCACTCATCACTAAGCCTAATCCTGATATGATGGTAGCCACTCCTTATATCAGTTTTAGAGGACACCCTGGAGCCTTCAAGCATATCATCTAATCGTGGTATAGGGAACCTATACTTCATCATTATTCTGTTAATAACCCTGCTATCAATACACATCCTTCAAGTCCCATACTTCTTAGGTTTCAATAATGTAGGCATTGCATAAGGATTGGCACTCTCCCTTATAAAGTAAGTCCTTTACCTGAGCCTTTAATATCTCACCCTCCTTGGGACCCATTCAGTAATGAGGGAGATTATGGAGATTAGCACCAGGAATAAGGTCTATCTGATGCTGAATCTCTCTAACCGGAGGTACTGGTTAGGTAACTCCTTAGAAAGCAATTTTGAAAATTCTTCAACAAGTGCCCTACTTTCTTAGGTATTTGCTTGGTTGGTTTTCCTAGAACAACCTCAAGTAAGGACTTAATTAGCACCACATGAACTTCCTTAGACTTCCTAGCTGCCCTCCTCAAATTCCCTTTCTGATTGGGCAATGGTCAAGAATGATTTCCCCTCCACTTTAGAAGTTTGGGGTTAGTAATTTCATTTTTAATGGGAACCATTGCAATATTGTGCCATTTCCACTGAAGTAAATAAACATTGTCCCTTCCTTTGTATGTGATACTAACATCATATTGACACAGTCTCCCTAGCAATAAATGGGTGGCATCGATGTCAATAACATTACACAATACTTCATCTATGTAATACTTCCCAATGGAGATGGGAACTTAGTAAATTTGACTCGCTTTCTCATTGAGACACTTCTTTACCCAACCAATCAAGTAAGGAGATGGATAGGGCTCAGTAGGTAAGCCCAAGTATTATACTAATTTTCCAGATACAAAGTTATCACATCTGCCACTGTCAACAATAATATTATAGATCTTCCCATTGATGCTGTAAACAGATTAAAAAATGATATGTCTCTGAGAAGGCTCTTCTCTGTTTTAGGAATAAAGGATACTCTGTATAATTAAATTAACCTGTTTTCCTTCATAATTCATCTCCCCAACAGCATTATACACTTCATTATCATACTCCAATTGTTCTCCATCATTCTCAGGCTCTTCATCCTTCTTATGCTCCATTAAATTAACTAGCTTCCTAGAAGGACACTAATTAGATTTGTGCCCCTGCTGTCCACATCTACTGTCCACACCTGTAGCGCTTCACCATGGATGATTTAAAGTAAGGGTTAAAGCCCTTATAGGCCCCCTGGTTAAATGACTTACTACCTTGCTTCCCTTAACCATTACCACTACTAGTAACTCCCTTAGGGGCATCCATATTCTTGGGAGAGGGATCAGAAGCACTAAATTGAGGTGCTTTATCTTTCCCAAAAATAGAACTGCTATCACCCCATTTTCTCTTAGAGTAAGTTTACATATTTCCCTTTTTCTCCATCCATTCGACTTTTAAAACCATATTACAAGCTTTATCTACATTCTACAAAGTCTGAAGGCTGATTTTCTCTCTTATCTCATCTTTCAAGCCCTCAAAGTATCTTACAACCTTCTGGGAATTAGTTTCATTCAAATTATTCTGTAAAGATAGCCTATTAAACTCTGCTATGTAGTCCATTATAGACTTGCTACCTTGGCTACATCCTTGATACATTTGGAATAAATGTTGTTGGTAATAAGGGGGTAAAAATATTCCCATCAATTTCTATGTCATCTTTCTCTAACTCTTAATGGGTGCTTTGTCCTGTCATCTCTTATATTATTGCAATTGGTCCCATTAAACCACAGCTCCACTTTTGAACTTATAAGCTACCCACATCACGATTTTCTCCTTTGGTACCTCCATAACTTCAAAGAACCTCTCCACTTCATATATCCAGTCTAGAAACTCTTCAATATGAAGATTGCCATTAAAGGAAGGTAAGTCAGCCTTTATTTTATAATCCTTAGGTGCCCTTTGATACTGCTGACCTCTATTGTTCTGCCTAGGTTGAAATAATATCTCAGGTTCAAAGTATGAAACTTCTCCTACTGGAAATGAGGTATTTTGGGCTTGGGTATTGTGATTTTTTGCTCTCCAAGTCCTCCTAGCACCTTCCCTTTGATTTTCAGCCACTACATTAGATCCTCTAGTGTTCATCTTAACTTGCACCCTCAGCAGCCATCATACTCTTGATTTCAGCCTATTGTTGGCGTTACTCGGCCATATTTTCCTTCATCGTATGTCTCTGGCTTTTTATGGCAAACCACAACACTGCTTCTCCCATATTGGCATCAAACGTCCTTGCTCTCCTCTACTGGCCATGAACTTGGGCGAATTCCCTTTCTTTGATACCACCTAGAGTAGTGTAGAGGTAAGAATAACATACCACAAATTATCTGAAACTTACAAACGCAAGATTTGAGTGAAATCTAGAAGAATTTCCATATAGGTACTGTTGCTGGAACAATAACACAATCGAGATACCAAAACTAAAGTAAAAGTCTGAATTGAATATTCATTAAGGCTATAAGACTATTATATATCAGGAGTAGCAAATATCTTTAGGGACAATTATAGAAATATTCCTAATACAATAGCTAGTGATATTAATATAAATACAACAAGAAATATAACAATTACAGCAAATATAATGAATAAACAGAGTACATAAATAATATAAAAGATGACACATTAATACTGCATAAACATTCACTTCTTGGCTCTTTTCTGGCTATCAAATTAATCTAGAAACTTTAAGGCAGCTTGTTCCACATCACGGATTAATGTAAGCTAGCTCGCATTGATAGCTCTAATCACAACTGTAGAAGGCTATGGAATCATACCTTCAAAACAAAATGCTAAAACCTGATTGAATCAAGTTCAATTGATTATCGTGCTACTAAATATATCATTTATTTATTAAAATAATAAATATTTTTCATGCTATTGTTAGAAATTCTTATACACATATATTGTACTATGTCATTCATATAATATCCAATGAATACAAGTCATCTGTAAATTTTAAATGAGATGGAATGGACCCCATAATGCATTAATGGTTCTACTTCATTTAAAATTTACACATAGTTTGCCTTCATTGGTATTGCACGAATTACATGGGATAATATATGTACGTAAGAATTTCTCATTGTCACATCTATTATGAACTAAATGAATAGAAAGGTTCTCATTCCTAAGATATAAATAAATCATATAAATGTCATATAAATAAGAATTCTCAAGACAATCTTGTTGAAGGGCCTATGACATCCACTTCGAAGTGGTTGATATTGTCTATATAATTTACAAACATATACCCAGAAAAAGATGTTGTAATTGAGAATGGGAACACTTACTTGCAATGTCAATCTAACTTTCATGCCGACAAGGTGTAAATAGAACAAAAGTTAAAACAATAAAATGAAACATATAAATAATAAGTTACAAAGAAATTTCAAAAATAAAATTTTCTCACTAAATAAGAATGGAAGCCAAAAGCTCACTTGCTTCCTTGGAATTTGCTCACCCTTTACAAAGCAATTCAATGTGAGAAATACCCGTGTGATTGGATAGTGGTGGTGAGCATACGTAAGTCTCTTACAATTTTTACCTACTACAAAACAATCATAGTCATTCTCTATGTTGTAGTGCCTTGGAGGTGTCTTCTTTCCTTTGATTTTGCCACTTGGGCAACACTATACTATTACGTGCCACTTTTTTTAGGATACTTCGAGGGATCATAGTTCCTCCTTAGTAGGCAATTTGTTGCCTAAGCCTCTAAATTCAACACTTAGTTGAGTTCTCAATATTGTGGATACCTTCATTCATAAAATGGTAAACTACAAATAGTCTCAAAGCTTACAATTGAAAAGAAAGAACAATTCAAAATAAACAGAAACATAAATGACATTAATATGCTAATCAAATTTATTTCCAAACTAGGAATACTTTAATTAGCTAATAAATCATAGCAACTAACCTAGTAAGAGGCACTCTTAATGATCATTGAACTCATAATTTATTTTCTTAATTATCAACTTAACAGCCCTAATTCTCAAAAATCAACAAATTAAATGTCTTAAGTTAACTCCTCCTTTTTATGAACAAAATCCTCTCCTAAGCTGTCTCCAAGATTTTAGGGCACTTATCTCATTAATCAATTTCTGTTTAGACGTGCTGATTGATAGCTTGATTTTTGGATATATTTTCCATGCTAATTCAAATTGAAATTATACCTAATTGGGCACCTAACATATACAAACAATTTTTTGAGAAGAGGAAAATTAATAGAAGAAAATATGACTTTTCAAAAGTGATAAGGATAAATTTAAAGAGGGAAGGAAGAGATTGAACAGAAGAGAGGGAAAGGTTGTTTCATTTAACATAATGCATAACCAAAGCTTATAAGAGCATATAAAGACAACAATTAGAAGATACGACAAACTACCAAAACAACAAGTACAAATTAGCAACACACTTCCTAACATAGCAACTAAAAACTTGACTAACAGCCAGTGCCACTTACGCCATTAACTAGACTACCCGTGGGAAACAAGGGTAGGCCTTAAGGGTACAAACACAAGGAAACATAGGGGCTTTACACGTGGCTATATCAATCCCCCTTTTCTTCAAAGTTTTTACCTGCAAGGACAACTTGGGGTGCGCTCAAGAAAAGTGCCATTCATTTTCCTACATAGCATTTTCTGTAAGGACGCCACACCACTTGACCAAAACTTTAGAATATGGCCGATACTTTCCTCGTTAGATGACACATCAATTGAGAATGGCTTCTGACTCAGGGAAGAGGTTGGACTCTATTGACCATAGAGGTAACTGTGTCAAGATCGATGCTACTAGACCTAAGTTTTTGAGTAAGAGGCTCACATGGAAAATGTTATGGTCCAAGAATCAAAGGAAAGATCAAGGCAGTAAGCTACTGCCCTCATGTGAGCAGTTATCTTGTAGGGCTCAAAGAATTGAGGGGTGAGTTTCATGGAGCTTCAGATAGCTATGGATCTTTGATGATATGGCTACAATTTTGGGTATACATAGTCACTGACGTTGAAGTTGACCTCCCAGCGATGTTGATCAGCATGGTATTTCATCCTTTTCTCAGGCCAACAAGAGGTGTTGTAGCTAAATTCTACCAAAGGGAGCTAGTCAATCTATTTACTAGCTTGGTGCCCTGCAACTCGAAAAGGCTTTGCTAGAATGCATTGATAAATACCTTATCACAGTGGCTCATAATGGATGAGGGTAAGCCATGGAGGCACACAAAGTTGGATACAAAGGCCTTGGCCACCGTCGCGGCAATTACTAATTACTTGAGGGGAACAAAATGGGTATATTTGGAGAGTCGATCGACAATAACCATGAGAATGGTGTACTCAGTGGAAGGAGGAAAGCCTTTAATAAAGTCTATTGAGATGTCACACCAGACCTTGGTGGGTATGGGCAGTGGTTGAAGGAGCCTAGTGGGTTTCATACAGCAAGTTTTTGTTCCTCTAGCAACTATCACAAAGTCATAAAAATTCCTTTAGGTGTTTTCGCATATTAGGCTATGCAAAGCTTTGCCTAATTTGTGCAAAAGTCTTTAGAAAGAAAAAATGGCCTCCTATCGGGGAAGAATGACATTCTTCAATAATTATGGGAATCAAGGTGGAAGTGTGAGGCTAAGGTAAACCTTGCCATTGCAAAACTAGACACCATCCCTTTGAATGACTTGATGGGTTAATGGTGACTTACTGAGCTAGTTAAAGAAAGGGTCTTGGGACACCTCAGCTTGCATGGTGGGCTAGCAAGTAGTACGTGGAACTGAGATTAATAAGAACTAAAACTTGGCTATGCGAGAGAGTGAATTAGCTCCTCCGTTCTCATCACCGTGCTTGTACTTAATGGTGCAGTCATACTCGAGTAACTTAGGTAGCTACTGTACCTGAGTTGGGGTTGTAATTCTCTATTCCAAAAGGTATTTCATATTGCAATTGTGGATTTTAACCGTGAAGGGCTTGCCTAAAAGGTAAAGACACCATTTTCAGATAGATTTGAATAAGGCGAGTATATCTTTTTCGTAAGTTGAAAGATCGAGTGATGAACCCTTCAATCCTTCACTGAAGTATGCCGCTGGTCAATCATTTTGGGAGAGAATATCCCTAATGCCAGTGTTGATAGCGTCACATTTTATCACAAAGCTGTGAGAGAAATCAAGAAAACAGAGGATTGGTGGTGAGGTCAAGGCAGCTTTTAGCTTGGTGAATGCTTCGTTGGTCGCCTCATCTTAATGGAAGCAATCCTTGGATAAGAGACAATGCAGCAGGGCTATGATGATTCCAAAATGGCATACGAACTTTTAATAATAACTGGTTAGCCCGAGGAAGCCCCTTACCCCTCTTGCCATTGTTAGTACCAGTCATTCTTGTACTACCCTCTTCCCCATCAATGGCCTTTTCCTTTCCTTTTAAATGCACTTTCCCTTCCTTCACACTACCATGCAGCAGGTCCTTCATCCCAGCCTATTCGACTACATGCTCATCACGTGCTCCATGTGTAGCTGGAAGTTACACATTTGGTTTATGGCCTTTTTACCCCTCTCTCTTCTAGAGTACGTATTAAAAATGTGGGGTCTATCATTACCCCCTGCAACAGCCACCTTGTCCTCAAGGTGGAATTTTGGAAATTGGAGATTGATTAAGGTAGCTTCTTCCCACGTATTATCACACTTAGGTAAGGATTTCCATTTGATGAGAACTTCCGTAGAGCCATTCATTAGGGTCCTCACAGTAAGCACTACCTTGGGCGTAACTTGTAACTCTTTTTCTTTAGTAAGAAAACTAGGAATTGGCGAGGAGGAAGCTGTCTTGTGGATGGCTTTTTTTAATTGGGACACATGGAAAACAGGATGCACCCATGTTGTTGGTGGTAATTCTACACGGTAAGCTACAGGTCCAATTCTAGCCAGCACTTTGTAGGGTCCATAAAAGCATGGGCTCAGTTTTTCATTAGGCCGCTTTGTGAGGGTTTGTAGTTTGTAGGGTCAAACCTTGATGTAGACTAGATACCCTACCTCAAAGGAGACTACTCTTCTCTTGAGATTAGCTAATTCCTTCATGTGGGATTAGGCGTGTAACAGATTGGCCCTTAGTTCTTCAATAATGGCATTACGATCCTGGATTAAGACGTTCACCTCTGCAACCTTAGAAAGATCATTAGTCCATTTAAAGCGAGTAGGCAGGTCGCGGCCATATAAGGCTATAAAAGGAGTCATCCCAGCAGCCCTATGATAAGAAGTATTAAACCAATATTCTGCCCAGTGGACCTACTTCGCCCATTGTTTTGGTTTGTCGCCCGCAAAACATCTCAAGTATGTCTCTACACTGCGATTGACCACCTCCGTTTGACCATCGAACTCAGGATGATAAGATGAGCTCATGTGTAGGGTAGTACCTGCAGATTTAAGTAATTCCTGCCAAAACTGACTAACAAAGACCCTGTCACGATCAGATACTATGGAGTTAGGGAATCCATGTAAGTGAACTATCTCTTTCATGAATAAACCTGCTACTTCTTTTGTTGTAAAATGGTGGGCCAAGGGAACAAAGTGGCTATACTTTGTAAGTCGGTCCACCACTACCATGATAACATCCATTCCACCCGATTTGGGTAACCCACAAATGAAGTCCATGCTGACATCTTCCCAGACCAAGGTAGGGATAGGTAAAGGTTGGAGTAACCCCGCTGGTGACATTGCCTGGTATTTGTTTGCTTGACATACTTCACAAGCTGCTACAAATCTTTGGACATCCTGTTTCATGCCTATCCAATAAAATAATCATGGCAGTCGTTTGTAGGTCCGAAAGACACCCGAGTGCCCTCCCATTGGGGAGGAGTGGAATTCTGTGAGCAACTAAATAATCCTAGGTGAATTCTTAGGAATCACGAGTCTTCCTTGGAATAGCAGGATCCCTCGATTAATGGCATAGTTAGGTTGAGTTTGAGGATTGGTTACTACTCCGCGATAAATGCTTGAAAATTTAAGCATCCTTTTGAATCTCCTCCTCCAAGCCTTTCTAGCCCTGACATTGTATTGCAGTAATGGCCTCTAACATCATGTCATCTTCCTTCCTAGATAATGCATCTGCCGCCCCATTATCATTTCCCGGTTTGTACTAAATGGAGAATTGATAGCCTAATAACTTGGCTGCCCACTTTTGTTGCTCTATGCCTAGGATCCATTGCTCCAAGAGGAACTTAAGACTGCTCTGATCTGTCTTGGTAATGAAAGGGTGGCCAAATAAGTAGGGTCACCATTTTTGCACTACGAACACTATGGCCATGAGTTCACGTTCGTATATGGAGCACCTTTTTGCCCTTTCTAAAAATTTCTGGCTGAGGTAAGCGATAGGGGGTCCCTCTTGCATAAGGACAGCACCAAGCCCTTTCCCTGAAGCATCGGTTTCAAGTTCAAAGGGCTTTGTGAAGTCTGGCATGGCTAGTACTGGTGCTTTAGTCATAGCGTTCTTCAGTGAGTCAAAAGCTTGTTGCGCTTCCTTACTCCAATTAAAATTATCCTTCATTAATAAGGATGTTAAGGGCTCGGCTATCCCTCCGTATCCCTTGATAAATTTTTGATAGTATCCCGTGAGGCCTAGGAAACCATGCACCCTTTTTACATCCTTAGGTACTGCCCACTCTACCATTGCAGCAATCTTGGAGGGATCGGGTTTTACCTTCAGCTGAGATGATATGTCCCAAGTATTCTAATTTCTTCTGACCAAACAAGCACTTCTTCAGATTAAGGGTAAGGGAATTATCCTTCAATATCTGTAAGGTCAGTTGGAGATGATGCGTATGGGTCTAAACATTAGGGCTGTATATCAAAATATCGTCAAAGAACACCAAAATAAACTTCCTCAAATGTGGTTAGAAGATTCGATTCATCAATGCCTGGAAGGTAGATGGGGCATTGGTGAGACCGAAAGGCATGATTAGAAACTCATAGTGGCCTTTGTGTGTTCTAAAAGCAGTCTTATGTTCATCGTCTTCCTTAACCCGGATTTGGTGATATCCAGATTTCAAGTCAAGTTTGGAAAATATTGTTGCACCTCCTAACTCATCCATTAACTCATTAATTACTAGGAAAGGGAATTTGTTCGGAATAGTGATATGATTTAGTGCTCTGTAGTCAACACAAAATCGCCAGCTTCCATATTTCTTTTTGACTAACAACACAGGGCTTGAAAATGGGCTTGTACTTGGTTGAATAACACCAGCCCACAACATCTCTTTAACTAGTCTCTCAATCTCATTCTTCTGTAAGTAAGGATACCGGTAGGGCTGTATGTTCGAGGGTTGAGTTCCATGTTTCAAAGTGATCTGATGATCCTACTCCCGCCTTAGTGGTAAGTCTATTGGAGCGGCAAATAGGGAGCCATAATTCTGTAAGACCCTTTCTAACTCGGTTGGGTAATTCTCTTCCCCTTGCATCTCCATTAATCCGAACTCCACTAAGTACCCTTCTCCCTGGTCATGGATAGTTCGTAACGAAGCCTTCAAGGAAACTAATGTCTTTGACAAGGATGGGTCGCCTTGTAAGCTAATTAATCGGGTTCCAAGGTTGAATTCCATTGTTAGCATATTCAAGTCCATGCTTACTTTCCCAAGGGTACTCAACCAAGCTGTTAGAAAAATAGACCAAATACCCAAGAATGGGGGGTTGAATTGGGTATAAAGATTTAAAAACTTTTCAAGACAAAAATACTTTTTCTTCTCTTGGAACAACTCAAC